>VWZG01000867.1:679621-715371 GCA_013396735.1 Grallaria varia
AAAAAAACACTCCCAAAACAAAGCAAAAGAACTGTCCTCAGAGCTATCAAGGTGGAATTTCGGATCGTTAGCTGGGTCTTTGTTAAAGGTGGGGGCGGTGTCAGCCCCCCACCCCAAAGTTCGTGTTGGTAGGAAAGGAAAAAAAAAATCCTGACAAACTCTAAAACTAAAACAGCTCAGAAGGTCAGACTAGTTGAAGGGTATCAGATGCTGTGGAATGTGGAGGAGTCCAGTGGGCTCTAGGGCACAGGCATGCAGACTGATGATAAACTTCACCTCTGGACTCCCACTCTACTTCAACCATAGAATTGTCTTTCTGTGTATGTTCTACTGAATGACCAAATATATTGTATTGGTATACAACTTGCGAATGTCCAGAGTCTCCTAACCTTGCCTGGGTTTGAGGAGGCAGTCCATAAAGAATAACAGAAATGATCAGGTATTTTTCATGCGCTATTCTATAATTAGTTTTAAAAGTCAGATTATTTTTCTGCTGTTTCATTTGCTATAATTTGACAGGAACTAGAAAAGAATGAGAGAAACCCTTGCAAAGCTTTGCATTAGCCGACCTGTTTGAAGGTGCAAACCCTTGCTCTTGCTTCCCGTGAACATCTTTCCCATCTTGTTCTTCTGATTTTCCTTTCTTTAATATGTTGAGTTCTTTCCATCATTTCACCTTATCCTACATTATCAGGTTAATGTTCTTTCACCTGTGTTCACAGAGAATGCAAATAAACTGGAAGAAAGTGCAAGAGGGATCTACATCCCTTGTCCAGAGCATTACAATGGCTTCTGCATGCATGGCAAGTGTGAGCACTCCACGAACATGCTGGAACCCTCGTGCAGGTAACCCTTCAGCCAAGGAGAGAAGGCTACACACATGGAAATATTGACTTATGGAAACACTTAATGTAGATCAGCTATGGAAAATACTGGCAACCACGGCCCTTTGTGCTACAAAATCCATTAGACTTAAATTATTCAACGAGGTCTCTATTTTATGTGGCAAAAGTATATTGAGTTATGCACAACGTTAATTGACTGTGAAACCTCCAGTAACCTTCGGTTATATTTAGATGTGTTTTGAAAAGCCCTTCACAAAGCGCTCAGGCCATTGCTAGGTAGCCTCCTCAGCCTGAAGGAGGAGGGGAGTGCCACCAGGGATGTGTGTCTGCTGTGGCAGGAGTGATGCTTGGCTGGGGTGAAGCTGGGAGGTGATTTTGGAGTGGGGTAGGGCAGGGAGGAGGAGTGTAGTGGAAGCAGGTGCTCTGCAGTGAATGCCTCCCTGCGCAGGTGCAGATATTGCTTCTGAAGTCCAACCAGCAGCCTGGTGGCAGGAAAAGGGCTATTATGCATGAAGCACCATTTTTCTGAGATGCTGGACTGGGAGAGCAGAGATGAAGGCCAGACTTTCTCCCCAGGGCAGATCTTCAAGCCAGCTTCTCCCAGCTCTCACAAACAACCAGGGCACATTTTTCTCTTTGCAGCTGCTGTATTTTAGGTGTCCCATTCAGCTGGAAAATGTCCTTTCCTCAAGGTGCTGGCAGCTGTGGGAATGAAGGAGAGGAGAAGGGTGGAAGCTCAAGGCTTAACCCATCAGGGTTAGTGCTCCACTAATGCATCTGAGAGGAGCCCAAGCCATCTGTCTCAGTCCCTTACAGTGGCTGCTGCCATTGACCTGGATTTTTGCATCTTCTTGCTTGGGCTTTTTAGGGGGAACAGGGCAAGTGCTAAACTTGGCAGGACACTGTTTGCCCCCAAAATCACAGAGCAGGGTGGAGATGTCAGGCTGCGGGATGGGAACTGGTGAGCAGCGCAGCAGGCGGCATCGGGGTGGATGGTTGCAGCACCAACAGAGGGGTTTTTTTATAGCAACCAGACAAAATGTAAATGCTTTCAGGAACATCTAATCACATTTCATATGGAGCTCGGATGATTGCTTATCACCTCCTTAGGGGTAATCTGCATAAGGAGCCACAAGGATATGGCTTTTCACCCTCCCCCACCTCCCCAAAGAGAGGGACAAATCTAAAATATGTTGTGCGAGGAACTAAATAGGTTCTCATCACAACGTGCCAGTAGTTCCACTTGATGCCAGTTATGTCCTAGTCCCCTGGGCACCTCCTGGCACTCTGCGGTGTTGTTCACTCTCTCAGACCTTGGTGATGCTGAGGACCTGAAGTCTTCCCTCTGAGAGGTTAAGCAGGCACCAGTACTCCCTCTGTGGAAGCCCATCCTACAAAAAAAAACACATAAGCTTATGCTTAGGCCACTGATTTTTTTTTTTCCAGATACAATTTTTCCAGCATTCTTTGAAAGCAGCAGATATAACCAGAAAAAATACGTTTTGTTTCAGATGTGATGCTGGCTATACTGGACAACACTGTGAAAAAAAGGACTACAGCGTTTTATATGTGGTTCCAGGTCCAGTACGATTTCAGTATGTCTTAATAGCAGCTGTAATTGGAACCATCCAGATTGCTATCATCTGTGTTGTAGTCCTCTGTATTACAAGGTCAGTATCTCTGATAATTTGCAATAGAAAAAGAAAAGACTTTTGTTTTTCCTGCTGTGTGCGTTAATTATACAGATTTCTGCAGTGACAGTACTGATAATAAATGCTATTTCATTCACCAACAGACAGAAGATATCATCTAGTCCAGGCAGCCAGTGCTGGTTCATTATTATGACTGAATTTTTACTTCCATCTTAATCAAACATAGGTAGCAACAGTGCCTACAGCAAGTGAAGTTTCCTATTTTGTATTCAGATGCTTGGACAAATATTGTTCATATAAATAAGGGGAATATAAATACAGCAGCTGGATCAACACTTAATAAAACTAATCATATCTCCATCTGGTTTCCTTAAGGGCCCATTCCCTTAGTCCTAATCAGGCAAAGCATACAAACTTTTAAGCCTGTTTGCAACCCCGTTGATTAAATGATTTCATTAGGCTTGTGTGCATGTTCAAAGACACTGCACATGTTTTAGGGTCTTCACTATGTGATGGCATACCAAGCCATACATGATGTAGTTGGGGCTTTTTCTTTAGTGAGGAGGAAAGGGTTGTGTGAATGGAAACGACCAGGGTGGTTCAGAATGAGAAGGGGAAAGACAATCCTTGCCCTCCTGCTTGTGCTGCTCTGCTCCCACACTGAACTGTGTTACTCTCTGGGAGGGCTTGGGCTAAGGTCCAAATGTCAGACGTCTACAGGCTTCTCTCACAAGGTTAAATTAACTCAGCTAGCAACACTGATAAATCACTCTTTTAAAACCAAGTTTCTTTTTAAAATAATAATTAAAAAATAAAAGTCAGGTATCATACCTCTATATAAAATAAAATCTCTAATATATTTCAGTCCCTATGTTGCACTACTTGGCTGGAAGACAAGTGTAGCATTTGTTCCTGGAAAATAAAAACAAAATTCATAAATCCTTCTCTGGCCTAAAGGCATAAAACAAAACCTTTTTTTTTTGGCCAAGCTGAATCCATCAACTGAATGGCAACTGCCGAATGAGGTAGTAGATTATGGTGGTATTCATGGAAGTAATTCAAACAACCAAAAATACAGTACGATGTGAGAGAAAGAAGGTGGTGTAGTAGCTGATAATGGAACAAATGCTGTGTATAGTTTTGTCAGGTGACTCTAGTTTTGTCACCTTGGCAGTGAGGCAGAGTTCTTAATACTGAGGAATGCAGACAGTGAGCCCTCAGTGATCTGGTACTGTAATGCAAATTACCCATCATACTGTTTTCATACAGAGACAGTACCTTTTCCCACACACTTTGAAACGAAGTGAATTTATGATCTTTTGACTTTTCTCTGTAATGCATGTAATTACTGCAGAGCATCCTCCATCCCAGCATAATGATTTGAGATACATTTGCAAAAGTCTACTCTTAAGTGGCCTAAGAGAAATCCGCATGACAAGAGAGTGTCGTGGCAGCATATGCATAAGTAATTGAGTTTTTGAAGTTGTCTGCTTTGGAGAACCTGACTGTACTGGTTTGAACTCCACACCCTGATTTCTTGAAGGTGCTGAAACCACCCTGCCAGGTTCCTGGGAGAAAGAAGAGAAACTTCATTCAGAGGCCACTGTGACCAAATTCTCTGCTGCTCCTTTCAGTGCAGCTTCACCTAATTAATTTATAAAATGATTTTGGTGTACTAGGTCCATTTGAGTCACACAAAACTACCATTGTAATCTTCTCGCTGTCATTACTGTTGTTACTCTTAAAATCATACCTGTACAAATCTACCAGGTGTCCTCCATTATTTGAAGTCTCTCAATAAGTCCTGGGAACTTTTAGGGACGTTGTTGCACAGACCCTTTAATTTGAAAATGGGCTGTGCTGCTGACAGGGCTGGTTCTCCCTTGCCCTTTCCTCTGCCTCCTGGGCACTTGGTCCTCCAGTGCTCTGTTGCCACCCTTGGCATTTCTGTAGCCACACAACAAACCCAGTAATGGGATGGACTAAGCCAAAAAGAAATCAACAGAACTGGTGATTTGTTTTTAAGTGACTCAGTTCCTGGAAGAGGTGAACTGCTTGGCTACTTATTACTAGGGCCAGCAATGGGAATAAGCATCTGGGGTGGAGGAGTAGGAAGCCAGAGACCAAGAGGTGAAACACTGAGGCGCAGTCCCTCTACCCAAGGACTTACAGCCTAGAGGTAAGGCAAAGAAAGAAGCAATGATTAAAGCGAAGGAGGATGGTAAATAATATAGGTATGGCCTAGTATCATCATGATTCTCAGCAGTTTTCTTTACAGCTTTGCATTTTTAGTGCTTCCCTGACGTTTAGTCACAGCAGCTTATTTATGTGAAGAAATAACTTGATTAAAAATGAATGCATAACATGTTTTACCTGCTATGAATCACATTGTGAGTAACTCAAGCTTGCAAGCAAGCTTCAGTGGAGGGAGAGCAGGCAGCCTGTGCTCCAGTACCTGGTTTACGTTAATGTAGCTGCTGTGTTCATAAATGAATGCATCCCCCACACAGAGCACTACAAAGGACTTTTGATTAAAGAGTTAAGGACCAGGGAAAACCTGTCACTCAGTTTTAGCGGATGATTAAGTCTAAAAGGCTGGTTAAATGCAAATGCCTCTCATAGGAAAGCCAGCTGCACTTCGGACACACCCTACCTGTTAGGCAGTGATGGTGTTCCTGCTTGGCCCTGGGACCTTCCTAAGCTCCCATTGATTGGTAATGTGCTGTATTGTACAATGAAATCATGGGCAATTTTGGTTAAAAGATGCTTTTTCATCATCTTAATTGGAGTAATCATTTGAATAAATTTGGAGTAAAACATTTGAATCAATTTCTCTCGACCTTGAACTAAGTGACTGTAGATACTGTCAGTGTCAGTTTTGGGAAGGTGCCTGTGGGACACTCATCTTGCTTCCAGCTGGAGCAGTCGGTATCCACCTTCCTCTGTGAACGCACAGCTGTGTCCTCTGGGGTTGCTGACCTTCCTGATCATCCCTCAGCCACCCGGGCCCTCCGTGTTTCTAACAAAACCAGTGTGGTTGTGCCCACTGTGGCTTCCCGCCCCTGGTTCTCCAGCGCCGCTCTCGTGGCTGAGCGGTGGGGCAAAGCAGGGCTGTGCCTTCTGCTGTAAATCCCCATGCTCCGGGCTCAGGAGGAGCCCCGGCGGCGTGGCCGTGGCAGCGGGAGCGTGTCAGCCTGGAGAGGTGTTTGTGCCGTGTCTCCCGCAGAGCTCTGCGAGGTCCTGCCGTGCATCTCCGGCTGGATGGGCAGGAGAGGCCGCCCGGGGACAGCAGGGCTGGAGTCTGTCAGCATGCACATGACACGCGGCGCAGTGAATCAGCCCTGTGTTTGCCGACAGCGGCTCCCTGACTCACTCAGAAAGTTGGATCGCCTTTTTAAGGAACTCGCAGGGAATAATGAGTTTGTCGTGAACTCCCAGACCGGCTGAAGTCTGCCTTCATTCCATAATGAAAGCTCTGCCGTGACCCCTGAGAGCATGGGGGATGCTGGCAGATTCTTCCTGGAGTAACGATGGCAGCCTACTTCACTGCTTCCCAGGAAGGAACGATGCAAAATATAGCGCACAGCCATGCAGCTTCTCCTGAGGGGGTGGTCCTGGTGGCTTAGAAGTGAGGCGAGTCAGGACAGTCTGACCCATATTTTGCTAGACACTTATATAATTGTATTTCAGCGTTTTTAAATGCTTCATAAGTTCTTATGTTCTTGTTTAGCCTTTCGGTCGATAGCGTCATTTCCATTCAACAGAGGGGGGGGAAAAATCACCTTTTTTATTTTAAGAGTCTAGTAAAAATGTATTTCACTCTATTTTGCTGTTAGTTATTTGGCACAGAGCTGAGGGTAAGCGGTTTGAGCTCTCATAGCACAGAGAGGGTGGGCTCTCCCTGGTGCATAATCCATAGGGTTTTACAAGGTGCTGCTGAAAACCTTCCTGTGATAGAAAAACAAGTCAGCCCAATACAAAAGGAATATTTTTCTCTGTCAGTATTGTCTGGATATTGTGGGGCCTCTTGTCACACCACTCCAACAGGGTGTTTCAGTCTCTCTTGTGTAGCTGCCCACAGTTTCTGCCATAACCTCCCTTGGCTTTCAGCTGCTTCAAACTTCCCATGGCCTCCACCTGGGGTTAAACTTCTCTCTGCTTTCTGCCTGAGGATGCCTTTCCACAGAGGGAACCAGAAGCATGCCACTAGCTTTCCATTTAGGGGGAAACGTTGCGCTGGGTAGCATCCCCACAGCTGCCACTGCTGCAGTTGCGAGTTTGAAACGTGCCCTTGTGAGGAGCACTGGAGGTCCTGAGGCACAAGAGGTTTGATTCTGTGGCTATCCAAAGGCATCCCAGGTTTGGGGCTTTCCAGTGCAATTGCCTTCTGCACTAAGGCATGCGAGGAGTGTGGCACAGCATAGGCACCTGTAAGAAAGGCAGCTCCTCACTCATGAGCAGCTCACGGTGCATTTCCATGGAGACTAATAGGGACTATGGACACTTAGCTCCTCAGAAAGGCAGCCCCTGCAGCCACTTTGTAAACACTTCACAGACATGGGACGCCAAGCAGGTGAGCATGAGACCATCCTAGATCTTCCACGTGCTCCTTACTGAAAATAACCCTGTACTTAAAGATGAGTGATGCGGTGCAGTTGGGGCTGTTGTGATGCAGCAGAGTGGCCACTGCTCGGGAGTCTGAATGTTTCCCTTGCCATAACTTTGTTCACAGTATGCTTTTGGGGGTCGTGGTTTTCATTTCACAGAGGAGGAAGGACGCTGAGGGACATCTCACCCTCACGTCCCTGCTGCCCGTGCCACCTCTTGAGCAGATGTGCTGTTTAGACCCATATATTCTCACAACTCTCTTTTCCAGGAAATGTCCCAGGAGCAACAGAATCCACAGACAGAAGCAAAACACAGGGCACTACAGTTCAGACAACACAACAAGAGCATCGACAAGGTTAATTTAAAGAGCGCATGTTTCCACAATGGCAAAACTAACTGCAGAGAGCTTGGACTACAAAATACAGTATTATAGACAAAAGATTAAGACAAGATCTACACATGTTGCCTTGCATTTGTGGTAATCTACACCAATGAGAACATGTACTACAGCTATATTTGATTATGTATGGATATATTTGAAATAGTATACATTGTCTTGATGTTTTTCTGTAATGTAAATAAACTATTTATATCACACAATATAGTTTTTTCTTTTTCATGTATTTGTTATATATAATAAATACTCAGTGATGAGAAAAAAATTGCCTTTCTTAAATTTGCTGTATCTCATAGCTGTGTATAGTCTTGGGATATTGTATATGGACACTAACAAATCTCTTTTTCTTTCTTTTTCCAGTTCTAGTGGCAATTTTGAGTCTACTGAACTCAGTAGTAGGGTTTTGAGTTGGTCCAAGATCAGCGACAATTATGGATGTGGGAAAGGTGAAGAATAATTTAACCTACATTGAGGAGGGATAAAATATTTCAGATCCGGAGTCAACTACATTTCATCAGCCTTCTTCTCCCATACCATCTATCTTTACTCTCCCATAGCTTAGGAAGTCTTTGCCTTCTAAATTAAATTCTAACCGAAGGGGAAATGGAAATTCTCGGTAACCACGATGAGAGTGTCAGGGGTAATGTTTCGATTTGGGAGGGAATTAGATGTCCGTCAAGGTGAACCCTACGAGAACACTTTGCAGGATCTCCAACTCTGGTCACTGGAGTGAGTGAAAATTGCTTCTCACTCTTGATTGAAAATTATTAGGTTAAAAAAGTTAATAACATAATAACAGCTGAAATGCCAGTCCCATTTGTACCTCGTGAACGTGCTGATATAATTTATTTTTTCAAAGAGAAGGTGAAAACCACTCAGAAAATACCTTATGAATAACTTTATGGGTGACCCTACTCCATTAAATGTAATGAACCTAAATGTTGGCTATACCTCAGGAAAATAAGAGCATGCATTTTGTCACATCCACATGATGGACAAGATGCAAAGTTATTTCCATGATAGCTGAAACTCTCCAAAACACATTTCTTTCAAGAAGGTAATTCTGCTCTAGTTTGTGCTATGAATTTTGAGGACGGCTGAGTGAGGCTGAAGGGCAGAGTGTGGTAACGTCACTTCTGCTGGATAACATCCACTCTGCTAATTGACTGCTGGAGCACTAGTCACACTAAATAGCATAACTGAACTAAAAAGCCCTTGTAACAGTAGTCAGTGTGTTGCTCCTCTCCAAAGAGATGTTGCCAAGGCAGAACATACCCAAGACAAGGGTTAGGAGTATTTCTCACTGTCATCATCACGTAAGGAATTGCATTTGGGTCAGAATCAGATCTGGGGTTACCTGGGATGATGTCTCATGAGTGTGTTTCCATTTCCTGCTTCAGCATCAGTCTGGTCACTCACAACAGTCACCACCAACCCCACTGGTGACAATCCACCCAGTCTGGCCTCCAGACACGGGTGCAGTGATACTTCTACTCTAACATGACCTTTGGTCTTCCCCTCCCTCCCCCAGCCTGCTTTAAAGTGAATCCATTGCATGATGTTCACACGGTCTCAGTTTTTGTCTTGTTCTGGGTTTCTTGGCTTTTTAAAGGTAATAAAAGGTGATTGGCAAGAGATGCTTCCAGGCACCTGGTCTGTGCTGATTGATGGGTGTGGGAGTGTGGTGCTTGCACAGGCAGCGGGGCAGATGATGGCACAGAGCAGCTCTCAGGCTCTGGGCTGCCAGCCCTGCAGGGACCATCTGCTCCCCAGAGCTGTGGGCTGGGCCGAGGCAGAGGGACAGGGGGCTGTACAGCCGCCCTCTGCTCCTCAGCCCTCGCCCCAGCTCTCTGATCTTTGAGCCTTGTTTTCAGATTGGAAGAGTGATGGTGTGGGGCAGGAGCAGAGAGGCAGCAAGCAGGCATGATCCTGGTCCCCTGGACCCCAGGGACATTTCTATACTCAAACCCACTGGAAAATACTCTTCTTTGTCCCATTAATTTGTGGGTTTGTGTCCTACACTCAGGGTCAGCAGGGGTGGTCTGACGTGTATGGCAGCTCAGGCACAGCAACACTGCACTGCACAGGTTTGGTGGCACAAGATCCCTCCAAGGGAGACTTTGCCAGCTCTGGTAATTCATAACCATAAAGTGGCGCTATAAGACCCCTCTTCAGATCCCTCCACCAGCTCCACCCAAGGCAGCAAGGGTGGCAAGTGCCTCTGAGGAGCACTTCAGCATCAGGTTGAGGATTAGGTTGGAGGAGGCAAACAGTTCTACCCTGCAGACACCCTCCCATGCTTTGTGCTTTCTGGGCGAAGTGTTGGAGCCTAACAAGTGTCAAAACTGCAGATTCTGAGCTAATTCCAAATGTCAGCCACCCCCCATTGGGACTACCAGGTGTGGACTGTTTATTTCGGTCGCTTACATTAGATACAAAACTCAAATGTTAACACATACACGCCACCATGTAGCTGTAGCAATAAACCTAATTAAAAAAGGCAAGGTTTGGCCTGGCTAAAAATAGGACAGCTCCGCTTAGGAGTGAAAATAGGAGTCCGACCCCCTGTCTTTAAATTTCCAAATGTGATGTGCCTTGCTTTTACCAAGCAGCACTGCCTGCATTTTACCAAACAGCCTGCATTTGCCAGGTGCTATTGGTTGCATCCCCAGCTGCAGTGTCTGTCACAAAGCCTCACACCTCCACAACAAGGCCTGCATTTAAGTACGTGCTGCAGACAGGAGGGCAAAGAAGGGAAAGGGATTTTGGTTTTAAAACACAGAGGGCAAGTCCCACCTCTTTAGACCTTTCAAACTTAACTTTCAACATGTTGGCGTGGGCACACATTCTGAAAATAACAGTGGCTTGGGGTTGTAAGTACAGGAACAGAGATTTCTAACAAAAATGTTTGCAGAAATTGTACCAAATGCATCAACAAATTTGGAGATGTAACTCTGGGGTTGCTTTTTCTTTTTTCTGAAGAGTCTGGAAAGTGCATCTGTTTGTTAAATCCATATGCTGGCCAGAACTAGAGATGTGGCATTCTCTGTGCAACTTAACTTTACAAAATGCAGGGAGGTGGGCTGGGCAGGGAATGACCTGGCCGGGTGAAGCCATGGCCGTGGGGATTGTGCCAAGCGCCGAAGCAGAGCCCAGCTCCTCTGCCTGGAGTCATGTGGAGGGGTGCTGCTGTGTTGTCAAGCTTACACCAGCAGGAGCAAGGTCCCTTGTGATGCCCATGGAGATGGACTCGGTCCTTAACTGAACATTAATATATTTTGGCTGTTTCATTGGCTTTTTTTTAATGGCACTTTGACAACTGTATATAACCTCAACTAACAGCACACACCTACTTTACAAACCACACTAGATGTACAAAACCACTGACAAGACCAGTAATAGCACACCTGGTGCAGTTGCACAGGGGCAATACACAGCATCAGCATCCCAACAGCCCGCAGTCACTTGCCAGCCTGGCTGTTCTTTCACCACAGGCCACACCACTTCTGGTAAAAAGAGGTAAAAATAAGACTGTTGGCGCATTCATTCCCTAAGGCTGTTCCTCTCAGCCTGTAACATTTCTGGAGCAAGAAGCCATGTCCTTATTTTGTATGTGATGCATTTAACACAACAGCAGCCTGACCTCAGTCCTCAAAATAAAGCCGGGTGTGCTGTCACCATGAACTGAGTGCTGGTGGGCACAGCTCATGCCCCTCCCCAGCCTGGGGTGGTCAGATGATGTCCAACCCCTTCGTGCCTTTGGGCACTGTGCCTGGTCCCAGTCCATATGGAAGTTGCCTGTACCTGCCACACAGACTCATTGCAGTGAGGGCGTGACACTCTCCTTCTCCCACCCCAAATGCTGCCTTACTGGACAGTCACAGCTCCACGCCTTACCGTCATAATCTTTTAAATCAAGTCTGATCAGATGTTCATTATCATTCCCTTTCATCCAAAGATAATAAGACATGATTCGCAGAACATTATCATTACAAAAACATTAACAAAGGAAGGCTGGACATCCTATTCTAGCTGCTTTCCTGCCCCTGCACACCACGGAGCTGTGATCACCTCAGCTGAAAAGACGCTGGGGCAGTCCCTCCTTGCTGCCTTGGCCATCGGGGTGTCACCTCCACAGGCAGCTCTAGGACAGCCCAGCTTTGCCAAAGTTGCCCAGGGTGCCAGCCGTGAGAGACCCATGCTGGCAGCGGGGATGGCCACAGGTCTGCGTGTGTGTCCCGTGTGCAGGTTAACCGAGGGGGTGGGTGAGGGTGGGTGCCGTGGATCGCTGCCTCCCATCTTCCAGAAGCAGCTCTCAAAAAGCCTCATCTTCAAAGAGCTCTCTAAAGCTTCTTTGAAAACAAAATGATTAAAGGCTATCTTCCCTCTCATCCAACATCAGACACATCGCAAGCCGCATCCTTGCGTTCACCCCTGATTATGCATGCAGCTTTTCCGCAGCTCCCAGTTTTGTGTCGGGATGGAAGTTACGAGCCCGAATTAAAAGCGAAGTTCATTACCACACATCAAAGCCTGTGCTGTGCCTCGGCCAGGCCGGCCCTTTCTTTAATTTATGGGTACGTGGCCAGGCTGGAAGTCTGAGGGGGGGTTTGGTTATAAGGTGTTTACAGCCTGCTGTGGATTTGTAAGGCAAGCTGAGGGCAGGAATACCCACGTCTAGTGCTGCAGGTGGGTTTTTCCCTCCAGAATAATCAGGAACCTTAAATGGACTTAAAGGGAGATAAAGATAACTCTTGGCCATTACACATTAAGGTTTTAGAGCCCATTATTAACAACAACAACAATAATAATATTAGTATTTTATCTATTTTTCTGGTCTTGATGGGCCACAGTCTGGCTGATGGAGCTTCTTACACTGTGCACTGTTTGACATGGGAGCCAAAAGTCTCATTTTTTGCCACCCAGGCACACAGTACCTCCATGGGACACTGCATCCTGACAGTGCCCCCAGTGCACCTGGGAGCAGAAGGGACAGAAGAGACAGGCACAGCAGCTCCTGCCTTGCCAGCCCCTGGACTGATGCTTTGCCTTCAAATGCTCGTACTATTAGGTGGGCTTAATTTATTGGAGCTTCAGTTTAATTAACAGTTTTGTCACAGCAGGAGCATTGTTAAAAACTAAGACATATATATAAAAAAAGAAAAAGAGGCAGGATTTTTCTCAACTTTTCCTTTTTTTTTTTTTTTTTTTTTTTTTTTGGGGTTTTTTATTTTGCCATATTGAATGAGAGCCACAAGGCAGTAAAATATTCCGCAGTCTCACACAGCAGCCGCCAAGCTGCAGAATAAAAAAAGCGTGTGAGGAATCTGCTCTATGACGCTAATGAGGTGGCATCCACTGCGCTTTGTCAATAAAATCAGAGGCCCGTTTTGCTCAGCTCAGGAAGCACAGATGCCCAGGTAGGGGCCTGGATGTCAGTCTCTCTCCCATATGATTCTCCCTGGGTTGTGGGAGCTGTGAGCCAGCATGGCTGTTCCTCCCCAGGGGCCAGGGGTCACGAGTGGTGTGTCACCCCACCAGTGCCCAAGCCCCACAGACAGAGGTAACCCCAGCCACTGCCATCCCCTGCCTCGCTTTGCTGGCACCCTCTTGTGTTCAACTCTCACTGCCCCAACGCGAAATAAAAACGATTGGAAGGTGAAAAATGTTAAGAAAATGTAGTAACATCTCATAAACCTGCCATGAGAGAAGCTTTAAAAGGGGCTTGGTTTACATCAGGTCACTCAGAAAAGAAGTACAATTATTCAGGATAGGATTCGGCCTCTAAATGGAAATGCAGGCAATAGATAGCCCATCACCCCCGACGGCAGCGGAGTTTTACGGCGAGATGCTTTCAGCAGAGCAGGGATGAGCAGAGAGGTGAGGGAGAGCCGTGTAATGTGACCTGAATTAACGGCTGTAGATAGTGCTTCCTGCATGCTTTACATTTTCAAATAAAAAGGATCTTCATGTTTAATGGTTAATAAAAAAGATTAGTGCTCCCAGGGCACGGATCCTGACAGATGCAGGCTGTGCTGGAGGGACCAGCTACAAGACACAAGAGAAGATGAAACCGATGATTTTTTTTTTTTTTTTTTCCTGTGGAGCACATCTCTACCAGCATTTGCAAGTTAATTTATAATATAATTATATGTTGCTTCTGTCACAGAAGCGCAGCACGTGTGGTGGGCCAGCAGCCCGCCACTGCCACCGGCAGCCTGCCACAGCCCAGCCAGCCCTGCAGCTGAGGGGCTCTCTGTGTCTGTACATACAGACATAGACCTATATATGTGTGTGTGTGTGTATATATACATATGCACATATGTGTATGTACAAACATATGTACTACATATAGTCATATACAAACATGTATATCCATACACATACGTATAATAAATACACAGACACACATATATAAAGATACAATTTTATATAGAAAAATACTTTTATATATATGTATATGTGTGTGTCTGTGTGCATGTACATATATATATATATATGTATATTTGTGATACGGACACTAGAGGAGGCCAAGCTGACTGCTTTGCAGGACATGCTGCTTCGAAGCCACCCAGGCCAGAAAAGCTTTGCCCTGCCCAGCTCCCCGTGATGCTCCCAGCACTGCCACCTTCCTAACTAAACCAAAGCCTGCCATGCCAGCCTCTTAGCATCATTACACCCTCACTCTGAAAGCTGAGTTGGCTTTTCTTTTTTCTTTTTTATTATTGTTATTTATTTTCATGTCATACCATGTAGAAGGTTATGGTCAGTAACAGTTTTCTAAGAAATAAAGTCTATGAAAGTAATTGTTAGGAACAAGCTGCAATGGCAAATTGCTGAGTGGTTGCCATAGCGCAGGAGCACAATTTGAGATTTAATATCATTACTAATGATATTTACTTGGCCTGCAGGAGAGAGTGAGACTTGTGCTCTCTAAATGTCATTTGACTGCTAATATGTCAGTGTGCACACCCAGCTGGGCTGTGGGAAGGGCCCTGGCGTGACCCACAGGCAGGAGATGCTGCTGCTGCTGTCCCCTGCCCAGTCTCTGCCAGGGAGCCTCCGTGTGACAGGGATGGAGCCCCCACAGAGCCCACACACAAGTAGCAACACTGCTGGGGCTCAGCTCCTCCCTGACACCCACGGGGCACCCAAAAGCAGCCCCAGACTCCTGTTTTCTGTTCTTCTTTGGCTCATCTACGCAGACTGCGAGTGCAGGCTTCCTCTCCCGTTGAGCTTCTCCATGGGAGGGGGAGACATATTGCGTTGCTGTAAAGCGAGCCATTTAGTTTATTAAACGCTGTTAAGGGTGCCCTGAGGTCTCTGCACATGTGGGACCATCAAGAGAGAATCGTTATTATTATGGTTCTTATTAGTCATAGTCATTTTCTCAGCAATACGTCTCATGTCCAGATGTCTTCCCATCTACCTCTTAAATTTTGTGATGCCAACACAAAACTGTTATGAAGATGGACTAGTCCAAGTCCTACTTCACACAGTGCAGGAGCAGAACATCTGTGAAAAAAAGTATATATTTATTTTTAAACTAAAATACAAACGAAAGAAAGGGTCATAGCTGGCTAAAAATGAATTGTGCAGTGCATAAAAGAGACACCAGATTAGAGAAGATAACATTTTAGTTTAAGTGTTCCATCATTATTAATTCATTTGGTGCTCTTTATGATAATACCAATCATTTGGAATTCATTTGGTGTTTATGTGGATGTCATCTCGACCCCTGCAGAAATTCCAAAGTAATTCAGCATTAATGTGCTATTAAAAATTGTTACCAGCCACTACCTTCATTACTTCACCAGCACAGCCTAATCTTTCTTCTCTCATTCCCTAAATTCAAATTCCAATGTTTATTTTGCTTTTATCTTTATTAGGGTTTTAAAATGTAATGCTTCTATTTAAAAATTCTCCTTATGCTACATGAGAATTGTCCTTTTTTGACAGCATCAAAATTATGCAAATAAAAGAGGAGGTTAATAGTGATTTTTCATTTTACTAGTGGCACATGACTGAGAAACAACCAGAGGCTCCAGCTTATCATTTACAAGAGAGAATTTACCGAGCCGGTACTTATGTGCGCAGCAGATAACACTGAAGCAAATCTATATGAAATACCACCTGTACAGAGTGGAAGGCTTTGGTTTTGGGCACAGCAGCGCCCCCGGTGGGGAAGGGATGCAGCTGCACAGCCCTCCCAAGGGTGCAGGGTCCCCAGAAGGGCCAACCTGCCACTGATGACACTTTTCTGGACTCGCCAACACCAGTGGAGCATACTTTTGCTTCTGGCTGGGGAACAGTGAGGTGGCAGCTGCAGAAATGGATATTCTGGGTCCAAACCCCAGCAACAGGGGAAAAAAAGACTCTGCATGCACATAACATTAAATAAAAAAATTTAAAAAAAAAAAAACAACAAACCTAGGAGATTAAATGCAAACCTATTCCATTAAAGGAGCTTTAATTAGGTTTTATAGTCAAGATGTCAGATTGCTGCAAAAGAGAAAAAAAAGAAAAAAGAAAACCTCAAGGCTGGGGTCAGTCCCTAGCTGCGCCTGTCTTCTTGTGCAGCCCCCTAATTACATGATCCATACTGGTTTCCCCCTGGATACCTGCTTCTTCGGACCACATACATACAGTGTCATACTGTGGCAGAGCGAAGTCTGGGCTTGGCAGCTCTTGGCATCCGCAACTGGAATGCTGACCTTGCAACCAAATGACACTCTCTTCATGTTGTTTCTTAGCAAATATTGCCTTAAACTGCAGACCACCACAGCCCCATGCATATGTGAGCAAAGCACAGAGGTGGGGATCATAAGTGCATTGTAGCCCAAAGGAAGTGGAGAATAGAACACACAGCTCAACATCAATCATTTTAAACATACTTTTCATGGAAGGGAGAGCTGAAGTCCCCCAGGTGACCAACAAAGCAAAGCGATCAGCAGCATCAGGTGCAAGAAGGGGAACAACCAGGGCTGGTCGCACTAGGGCTGACAACAAGTACCCCTGGCCAGTGGCAAGGAAGGAAGCAGCACTCACCTGGCTCCTGGCCATGGAAAAGGGAAAAGTCACCCCCACTCCCTGGCACCACCTGGTCCCAGTCAGGGCTGAGCATCCTCCGCCACTAACGCTGACCGCAGAGCACAGATTTACACGGAGAATAAAGCCCGTTGCAGAGGAATTTTCCACTTACTCAAAATCCTGCAAAGAATATGAATGCTTATAGGTTAAAGGAACCTGGCAGCTCTTACTTGTCTGTCATGCCTTTAAGGATTGCCATTAAGTCATAAACGTGACAAAGATTAAAGAGTTTATTAATGTTATTAGAGGGTTGAGATAAAATGCAATGCCTTTCAGGGTCTCTCTCCCTCTCTCACTATTTAATGAAAACATTTTCATCACTCTCTGAATCTATTATACCAAATATTCATTTCAGGAGTCCTAAGATTATTTCATTTTAATTAGAAAAGATGTAGCAACCACCTGAATGTAATACAGTTAAAATACCTTGCCACGGTTCCCCTTCTCACCGCTGCCAGCAGCAATGAGAGTTTCCCCAGCCTTGCCATGGCAGCAGAGCAAGCCCAAGGTGACTGAAGGAGCACAGGGAAGTTCTGTGGCACAGCAAGACCATCTCACTAGTCCCTCCTGGTGACCCTGAGAGACAACAGCACCTCTACCCATGCCTTGTAAATGGTTCTGTGCATGTCCAAAGCCACCACGCAGGCCAAGGTTAAGGGGTGGTGACAACTGCTTTATCCACAGGTTGGACCAGGTGTATGTCCCTGGCAGCAAGCAAGGGGTGGGAGCATCTTCTGTAGGCACAGGAGACAAAGTGGAAGTATTGCTGGTGGAGAAAAGCAAGAGAAAGAATGGAAGCTTAAGAAAATGAAAAAGGGAGTTTGTGATGTGCTGTGAAAGGAGCATTATCCTCTGGAAATCTCTGACAACTATTCACAAGAACAGAAGAAGATAAGCAGCCAAAAGCCTTTCTCAGTGTGGCTGCTTTGACTTTGGTGGGCATTACACCACGACTGAGTTTCGATCCATGTTTAGAACAGGCCCACCCTTTGATGATAAAGAGTGAAAATCAAGCAGCACTGGGACAGTTACATTTCTATGCGGTCGTTCCCTTTCAACTCAAGACTTTGTAACTGTATTTGTAATGCAAGCAGTTCACAGATGCTCTTCCTTTTAAACTTTCCAGCTAACCCAATTTAATTTGTTAATTTATTCTGTAACCTGATTTACTGTTAATTTATTTTGGTGAGTAAGATATCCCAGCTTTAAGTTCCAATTAATTAAAGGGGAGGGCTTAATGTTTTTGCTATGCAATATCTTCATGTCACAATGTATTCCATTTTAACACCACACTGAAGCATTGCCAAAGTTTATTGCCACTAACAAATACAAATCCATACATCTGTAAATTAATTTCATGCATGCAGAAGATTGCTCTTCACAAATGTACCTTTAAGAGGGCAATAGTGGCTATAGTAAGCTTTACTTGTTGCTTAGCAACAGCCATAGCATCATTTAGGGCGGGTTTATCCTAAACAAGAATGTAAAGCCCAGGGGTATGGCTGCCCACCTCATGCCGTACATCCCTGCAAGGTGCTGCTCAAACCTGAGTTAGTAGAACCAGGTTTTGCTAAATTTTTTTGTATTTTTTTAGAAGCATCTGGTTTTAGGGATCTTAATGATAAAATAGTCCTTGGCCAATAAAGTGGCTATAAGCAGCAATCCAAAGCTTGGTGTCCTGTTCTGCCTGTGCTGGCAATGCCAAGGCAAGGCAGCGTGAGCACGAACTGTTCAGGCTGTGGCTCCACTACTGCCAGCTCAGCATTTTGCATGGAAGGCTTTTAAAAAATTTACACATAGTTTGTTGCAATCCACTCGAGAAGAGGGCAATCAGATTATATTAAGACCATCCTGAGGGTATCCTGAGGCTGTTCTAGTCTTCCTGAAGCCTAGGAAAACCCCTACAGCCACAAGCTGTCAGCTCTCGCCTCTGTTCTTGTGACTAGTGGCACTGTGACAAATGACCTTTGCAACGGTGCATAAGTCCCCGCTCCCATCTATCCATCTGTCTGTCCATCCACCTGTCCGTCCATCCCCATTGCTGTGCCCCCTCCAGCTCCTCCCCTCGTGGTGCTGCCTGCCAAGCTGCTCTCCAACGCGACGCTCCTGCCCACCCTTTGCCAGCCGTGGGTGCCAGACAGCTGCTACCCCTGGCCAAAAAAGTGGCAAGTAAATATCCCAACAGCATCCATTAGCCCTGCCATTGACGGCCCGAGCAGAGG
Organism: Grallaria varia; assembly: GCA_013396735.1. NCBI lineage: Eukaryota > Metazoa > Chordata > Aves > Passeriformes > Formicariidae > Grallaria > Grallaria varia. The sequence continues at coordinate 698,436 of VWZG01000867.1, forward strand.
GGCCCGCAGGCTCGGGCCCAGGTTTTTAAAGCCATTATGCCGTGACTGTAGGCACGGCTTATTCACAAAAGATGAATGCAGGGTTTGCAATCAAGGGGAAATTAGCATCTCCGCCAGCGGAGAGAGTGAAGATGTGAGCCAGCCAGCACTGCCAGCAACCTTGATTCTGTTTTTGGCAAAGCTGGCTGGCTTGGCAAACACAATGGTAATGACATAAACTGAAATACCAGGCAACAGGGCTGCTCTTTGAAGTAATTATCCTCCAGGGTAACAAGGAACAAGACGAAAAGGTTTTTAGAGACATGGTGTGGATACAGAGGGAACATTATTTGCATTCCTGAAGTCAGCCCTCACTCTGCACGCCTCAGGTGTGCCGATGCCAAGCAGCCAGAGGAAGGGCAGGAAGGTGCCAGCAGCGAGTACAGCAACAAGGCAATACAGAGAGAAGAGAAGCCGTGCAAGAAGCGTGGCAATGCTGATGTTAAACCTCCAGGGCTCCTGAGAAATGCCTGTCAGGGCAGCCACGCCATTCCCAGTGCACTGAGAGGCTTTGTTTCAAGTATTTAACTTTCAAAAATGCGTATCTGTCTATGGGGTAGAGCAGTGGACTCGACACAAGGCAAAGGATTAAATAACATACTGTCAAATCTCTGGATCAGGAACTACAGGTGAGCAACGAGTGGGATTTCATCTGGCAGGCTCTGCAATGTCACACACACACAGGAGAAGGAAAAGGCAAGGCAAGGAAATGGCAATATGTGGCACAACACGCTCTCTTGGTTTGCTTGTGACTAGCCAGGTAAGCTGCTGGCATTTCCCTGTTGGGACACTCGACTCTAGTATGAATTTGAGGCCTTAAAATTATTTTCCAAGTAACACGGTACCAGTTGGCATCACCAGTTCCCCATGCACAGTGGGCCATGAGGAGCAGGTTTCATTCAGGGCAGGTGTGGGGTGTGAGCTGTGCCAGCAGCAGGTCCCCCCTCTCTCCCTGAGCAGGCAGGTGGGATGGTGAGCATCTCCCTGGCCCAGGCAGAGAGGACAGGCTGGGCAGGATGCAGGACACGTCCCACAGCTCCTGCCTCCATTGCAGACAGTAGGGCTTGTGTCGATACTCTTCCAATGCTTTTTAATTAAAATCTTTAAAAATAAAAAAGAGGCTAAATGGGTGAAAGCCCTATTTTTTTCCCCACAGTCCAGAGGAGGAGGGAGCCACCTGCTCAACTAGCATCATAGAATCATAGAACAGTTTGAGTTGGAAGGGACCTTTTAAAGGTCATCTAGTACAACCCCCCTGCAATGAGTAGGAACACCTTCAGCTAGTCCGGATTGCTCAGAGGCCCATCTAGTCTGGCCTTGAATGTTTCCAGGGATTCCTGCTGGACCTTAGAAACTTTTCCTTCTAAGGAAAAGAAGAATCAGAGGGTTAAACCTGGGTGCAGTTCTCCAAATCCCTCAAAAAATAAAAATATTTTAAGACAAATTGTGCAGGAACACCTCCAGGGACAAGCCCATGGCTCCTGCCCAGGCTATATCCCTGCAAATGGTGATTTTGGAAAGAAAAGTTCTATTCTAGGCAAAAGTCTCCCTGCACAGCAAATAATCCCTGTTAGAGCTGAGCCAACCAAGGTGAAAATGTTTATTACAAAGGAGAATTATAAGAGAGGAGTGCCTGAATCCAGAACAAAATGTAAAACAGGGGAAACAAATGTAAAAAGCTCTATAAAAAGTTTTAATGGATCCTTTCACATGCGGAGTGGCATTTTAATGTGATATTTAAAATTGTTTCTTTTTTTTTTCTTTTTAGCTTTTAGGCAGACCATTAATCTGAGGGGCTTTTTTTTTTTGCCTGCAGAGGAGTAACGTTTCAAAGCAGGCACCTACCAGATGCCTGCTGGTGGGCAAAGCACAGATGGGGTGGAAAAAAATCAGGGCCTTGGGCTTTGCAGCGTGGGGAGGATGGTCTCCCAAACACCACGTACCCAGGGAGCATTCGAGCCCATGGGAGCTTTGCTGCTGGTTTCAAAGGGAGCAGCACACGGGGCGGGTTTGGTGTGGAGGGACGAACAGCCGGCACAGGGGATGAACAGCCGGCACAGAACAGAGTGTGAACATCTCCTGCTGCTTACAAATGCACATATATACAGCGAGGCAGCCCTTACTAGAAGCTTCTTCTTTCCTTATGCCAAAGACCTATTTTCAGGATTTGAGTCCAGCCTATGCATTTCTAACACCTTAAAAGTCTCAAACTCCGTTCTCAAATATCTTTGGCCTGTTGCTGACCTTTCCAAATTCCAGGAACAGCCATTTCTTCTTGCTGATGCAGATGAAGGAAATTGTTAACTAAATCCTAACTGAGAGGCAGAAAAGCAGATAAGCAGGTTAATCCCATCAGACCTCGGGCTCCCTCAGACTGCAGGGTGAGCCCTTGGTCTGCAGACCAGCTCAGCAGTTTGCTCGCCCCTCTCGGCGGTGTTGCATGTGCTTCTCCAGGGCCAGGAAGGAAAATGTCCCCACTTTCCAAAGAGGGAAATATTTTGCTGACCTAGATTCACTTCCTGATATTTGTGGTGCATGAAGCCAACCTCCAGCTACTGCTCCCATCACAAAAGACCTTGCAGAAGTCTATGGAAAATGCATTCAAAGAAACACACATGGTGGTGAGGTTTGTGTGCATTGGTTAGGTTTTGGGTGCGTAAAGCCCTCCCCTCCTCAAAATCCTAATCCTCCATGGAACAGCCAGGAGCAGCCATGACTTTTAGGGATACGCCTATGTTAGTTAATAAGGGCAAATAGTTTCAAATGCAGTGGCACTGTATATGAAAAACGGATCGATTTTGATGCTTTCAGAAACTCTCCTCTGGTTAAAAGGAAATCAAAAACAAAAAAATTGAAGTAATTTCATCTAGAAAACTGTAGTGTCGCTTTTGTCTGAATTTGGTCTGCTTTCTCAAGAAGGGGTCTGGAAAACCAGTACAGGGGGAAAATGAAATCACAGCCACTCACTCATTAATGAAACAGCAACAAACTCATTAAGAGCAGCGACTGCTGCCGAGGATGCCCCGGCTGCACCAGCTGCTCCACGCAGCAGAGCCCTGCCGGGAGCCCCAATTAGGCTGATGGAGCTTGCCGGGCCAGCGGGGGACCAGCCTGCCCCAGCAATTTGGAGGAGCTGGGCCCATGCGGGACTGTCACAATGACAGAGACCCCACTGATATTAAAAACAGCACCAGTGCTCATCGCAGGAGCTGCTGCAGAAGGAACCCCCACAGAAGAATGGTCAGGAGGGCGAGTGTGCTCCGTGCTTACCTGCAGTCCTTTTTCACAACTCACATACACAGCCCCCTGTCCCCTGCACCACCAAAGGCTGGAGGTCTCAGATCTCCCCTTTCCTCCTTATTTCACACCCTCTCTGTTCCTGGGCAATTCCCCCTAAGCCTGCAGGCAGCATTAAAACCGTATGAGGAGAGTGAGAAAACAACAAAGTTGGTTGGAAATAGCCTTAATAAACTAACTCCCCAGGAGATTAGTTTTGCCCCTTTGCCTATCAGGTGTGCATAGAACTGCTCTTACCAAGTCTGTTCATCACCCCAAGAGATCTGTGGTCTCTGAAAACACCATCCACTGCGAGAAAAGCAGTTCTCGGAGGAGCAGAATACAACATACACAGCTGTTGTTTCAACAATATTATTTTTAAAATGCATTTGCTCTACCAAATGGCACTTAAAAACCTGGCTACAAGTGATCAATGTCATTTCTCCCCCAGGGAGCTCAACTGCTTCACCCTGACACATCACCTGCTGAGGCAGTCACAGCTGCTGTGCCAGAGGCTACAGGAACAACAAAGGATCCCCACACCAGGGCACACCAAAGGGCCAGCCTGCCCAGCTCCTCACCTCTGCCATCAGTCAATAAAAGAGGGTAGGAATGTAGGATCCCTCACCAGTGCTCCCCTGATGAACACCTACTACTGGTGGCCTCTACAGTCACTTGCAGGCCCTCTTCCACCAATGCTACTGGGGAAAGGCAGCTGGGGGACTTTAGGGTGGGCAGATGCTGTACTGGATGACCCACTGTGCTTTGTGCAGTAACAGCAAGTGCAAGGACCTTGCCTTCCCCTCTCTCTCATGTCCTCCTGACTTCTGATCACCCTTAGCCAGAGATTCACCACAGTGGGAACTCCTCCCTTCTGCTCCTGCCGCTCCTGCCAACATTTCTCCTGTTTCTCACTGTCTAATTAGTTCAAATTTCAGACTCAATAATTTCCCTAAAGCCCTTCCTGATCCTCCCAGTTCTTCTCCTTGTACAGCTCCATCATGTCCTCCATCACGGATGGCTGTAAAGTCACTTAGCAGCATGTCTTCACAAATGGTACGTTTGCTTGCTATTAAAATTGGTGTATATTAATGTTCCCATAATTAGTACTTGAATAAAGTAGGCAAAAAACAGAATACTAAAAAACACTAAGCTCAAAAACAAGAGTTCAGCAGCACAGCTGAAGTACTTCCAACCCTCTCCTATCAAAAATAGAAAGACAGTGAAGGAACCTCTTGACCATGTCCTTATTTCACCCTGGAGAGAACTGCAGGGACTAGAAGGTTGGTGTAAAGTTGTGTGCTTTACACAGCAGATTGGGAGAATATTAAAGCTTAGTCCAAGGGATGAAGGTTGTATTTGTATATGCCCTATTGCTTAGGTATCTTCCGTTACATTGCCAGAGCTTCCACACCATCCAAATTCATCCACATCTGTGAAAACAGTGTTACCTCCCTGTGGGTTACTGGAACCCACAAAGCCCCATCCTATACTAAACCTCTGGTCCCATTAGAATAGTCTCAAACGTAGATTATCCCTGTGCCTGTAGCACTTTTTGTAGTCATTCTCTGACGGGAATGGCAGAAAGGCAGCGGCTCACTGAGCAGCAGCCACAGGGGGAAAATACTTCACACCAGATCTTTCGTGAGAGCAATGATGCGCTGGCCGTCAGCCAGGATTTGGTGTCTTGCCCCTGATTAAGCACCACTTACTGACTGCATCACACTGCTCCCTGGTTCTCCTGGCACAAAGGAAATTAATAATCCTAATACTGTAGGGCAAGGATTTGCAACAGAAGAACACATTATGGCCCCTGATCTTGTTGGACATACCCAGCAGAATTTGGTGGCTAAGGCTGACCTGGTCAAAAAATGACAGCATACTGAACTTGATAAATGCTTTTGATGAGAAAAGAAAACCCTGAATTCAGAAATAAATACTTTGAAAAAGGTTTTGACATTTTCTCAAACTTTATTTCTTATCTTAAATTTTCCTTGAAGGGCACACACAATAGATTTTAGACATTCTGTCCTTACCTGGGAGTCTCTCTTTGTAACTAAAGGGGAGATTTCTTTAAAATGCTCTTAAATTTAGGTGCTGAAAAGCCTCTGCAGACAACCATCATCCTCCACAAAGAAAGTGTCAGGGGACAGCAGCTAGCTCTTCTAGACACTGCTGATGGTGAAACCTTTCCTCCCACCGTGCTTGGAAATTCCCACGTGTTTTAATGCACCTGGAAAGACTGCTGGAAAGTGTTGATTGCCCTTTAAAAGCAAAAACCTTTTAAACCTGAAAAATAATTACACAGTTTTCACATAAGTGCCACTGGTAATATGCTGTTAAATAGAGATGTGCAAGGCAACGGATAAAAATGTTGAGATCAGAAACCAACTAATCCTAAAAAGCCATTTTTACAGGAGAGACAGAGGAAAGAGAGAGAAAGGGAAAATAACCATGGCCTGAATAATATTGGAGAGTAAGTACTGGAAGGTGCAGAATTAACCTTTTCCTAATTAATTACAAGTCGTAAGGCAAAGGAAATCAGCCAGTTGAGAGCAATTTCAGCAAGACAGCCATTTCAACACTTGAAATACTTTGGCTGTCATTTAAAAGCAGGAGGAGAGGAAGGGAAGCGGCTGATGTCAAGAGAGGGGGGTGAGATGGAGCAGCGATACTGCCCTGGTGCACCAGGCACAGCCAGTGCTGAGCCCGCCAGCTCCGGAAGGATCACGCTCCGAATGACGGCGGGGAAGATTTCATTACAGGATGTAAGCCCACAAGATAATGATCAGCAAATGCATTCTAAACAGGGTTACTCGAAAGGCAATCAAATTTTTCCAAGAGAAAACTTATTCGGGAAGTTGGACTTCAAAAGACTTCTTCAACCTCCTGCAACCTGGCATTTCATATGCCCTTATGATCAGCTCTTAATTCTTTAAATATTACCATATTTAGTAACAGGATAAAATGTGAAATGACTTGCTGAAGGTATTCAGTGGAGAAAATTTGGTCTATTTTTTCTAGTCTGGGTCTGCACTTCTCAAATCACCCACCAACTCACTGCAAACCTCCTGCATCATCCCTATGGCACATACCTTGAGTGCAACTTGGCCAGAAACAATTTTTTCTTTCTTTCTTTCTTTTTTTTTTTTAAAGCCACTTGATTTTGATGAACACCCACACTCTTACATCTCAAGACAGAGAGCTCTCATGGATACAGGATTCTCGCAAATGCAGATATGGCAAATGACGTAGAGAGAATTCAGGAGGAGAGCGACACTCTGCTCTGTCTGCCTGGTCCTCTCAGACCTCATTAAAGCCACAGAAGGTGCAGACCTGCTGTCTGGCACAATAATGTTGAACCTGGGAAAATACACAGCTTTAAAGAATGATGCTTGCTTCTCTGGATTGTGCCACCTTGAATTACATCCTGTCACACTACACAAAACTGTCAACTAATGTGACGATAAACAGGGGGGGAAATATTTATCAGCATTAAAAAAAAAAAAAGACAAAGAGAGAGGATAGAAAGAGTGCTATGTTTTAATGCAGGATTTAACTCTCCTTTTTTCCCTTACGTTTCCAATTCAGATGGGTGCTGTCCAAGAACACAAGATATTTTTCTGAGTCCCTTTAATGGTATTTTTCAAGACAAGTCAGCTAAAGCAGCCAGTATTTCCGTTCATACTAGTCCTTGTATTTACATTTAGCTAATTTACAGCAGCCAGCTTCTCTCTATCTGTGCATGGGGGTTAAAAGCTAAATCGTACTGAGACTCACACTACAGCATCTTGCTTGCCTTAACCCACTGGGGTATCCTCAGATGCCTGGAGATCATTCAGAAACAAACAAACAAACCAACCCGCCGCAGCACTGTAAAGCAGTACACTGCAGAATAGTTGCTATGATGTCTAGTGCTAAGAAACAGAGTTATTAGTGAAGCTCTGAGGTTGGGCAAACATGTTTAGCAGTCAGGAACAGGCCTGTTTTGTTCTTCTAAATGTAATCCTTTTTAGGGCACACTTTAATTAAGCAAGATGCCAATAGATAAAAAATATTTTTTTTTTCTTTTTGAGGGCTTAGAGGTTTTATAAAAGGGAATTTATCTAAGAAAAAAAAACCAAAACAAAAACATGATGCTCTCTTTCTTCAAGTTTCCCCTTCCATAGCATTCCTTGCACCCAATTCAGTATTGGATTTGTGGCTGCTCCTCCTGGCAATCAATGAGGAATCTGGAAAGAGAGAGTCTATGCAGAAAGCCTGTTAGGAGGAAAAGTCCTGCCCAGATAAAAATTGATTTTCTCTACCCTTCCTTCAGCAACCTCCAATGCTGTTGGAAGAGTCAGAGGAGAAAACACTTTGGAGTTGGTTTTTGAAGGGGTTTTTTGAGGGATGAGGGTTTTTTGATGCTAGCAAAAATCCTGTACTGAGGAAAACCCTAAACCATGTTCTCCTCTTGTGTCCTAAATCCCGAAGCTCCTTCCGTCATGTCTTTCTAAGTGATGAAGGGGAAGCTGTGGGATCTGCGGACCTGTCTGTGGCTGGCAGTGGGCAGACAGGGATAGGTACAGTTGCCACTTAAGAGAATTTTTAGTGAAATGATTCAAGCAGCATCATGTGGGTATGAGATCAGGGTGAGAGCCAGTTGAAAAGCAATGGCATAGCAGCTAGTTGGTTTGGAGGGCTAATTATGGGATGGAGTCTTACACATGTGGGTCATTGCTTCTCATCCATCTCAGCTGCATACTAGTGACAAGGTCATTACTCCTTGATAGTTCCCTGGTGACAGACAAGAAATGCTCTGCAGGTCCAGCCCAGTCTATAGTGCACTGGGCTCCTCCTGAGGGTACCCCATATGATCAGGACTGACTGACCTTTGCCTTGACAGTGTGAGCGGAGATCTCAGGGCTGATTAGATGCACAGGAAGAGGCAGCCTGGAAGAAGGTTATCTCACCAGCTTCCCTGCCACAGCACTTCTGCAGCCACCCAGAGAACAGAACATTCTTCCCCGGTCTTGTTCAAACACATTCAACACTGCAAAACAAAACGGACATTGGCAAGGGATCAATAGTAGCAGAGTGCACCCAGTGCAACCACTTCACCATCCGTTCTCCCAGCAGGAATAACCTTTACGTGGCTGCAACCCTGAACTGCAGTTACTGTCTGAGAGACCTCCAGAAAGCCTGGAAAGGCAGCCTGGAGTCCACAGACAGTCATGCCTTACTAGTTAGAAATCCATGACCTAAAATAAACCTAAAATCTTTGCAGGGAAAGACATATACCCATTTCACTGCAGCAGCCTCTCAGTGTGTCTGGTGTAGGCAATGGGGAACTCTCTCAGATGACAGCCAGAGGAGGTGCACAGCACCAGGGTGAGCTCCAGGCTGCTGCGGGGCACAAGCAAGCCGTCATCTGAACCACTGAGCAGCACCACGGGTTCAGTTCTGCAGCCAGTGCATGTAAATGACTCGTGGTGAACTGTGTTCGGGTTAAAAACCAAGTTCACCCTGCTCATGGCCTTGATTTGAACATGGGTTCACTGCCTGCAACCTAGAGCATGACCGCATGCAAGAGAGCAGGTCTGAAATCCTCGGTGCTTGCTGTGTAAACAAACTAATTTGCAGCCTGACATTCTAGCAGTGTCCTATGTAGATGACTTTCTGCTTATTCAATACTTCTGAATAAAAATGCTTAATGCCTGTGAAGTAATAAATGAGGTATTAATACTGTGCACCGTGGATGCTCGGTACCTGATTTAACCTTCTTTTTTTTCTTCTAACCTCAAGAGGGGCTCTGAAAAATATGCATTTTTTTTATAACTAAGTTAATAAGAGTTTTCAATCACTGAAAATAATTACTACCAAGAACAGACAGCGGTATGTACAGGGCATACAAAAGCCTGCAAGGGAAGAGTTCAGGTGAGAGAGAGAACAAGAGAGAAGGAGAAAAGATATTGTCAAATACCTCAGACTTTTTCCAGCCTAGATTTCTGCTTTTCACATATAAGAATAAACAGTTTTCAAAGTATTCCTCTGTGAAGAGGAAGTAACCCCGGAGGTCCAAAATTCCCTCCACTTTTTGGAGGCTCTCTGACCCCAGCTCTCCCAGGGGTCTGAGACGCTGCTTTCTCCCTGGAGTTCTGTCAGGTCATACTGATGCAGTTTTCACAACAAACTGGCTGGTCAGGATATAAGTTCAACCTTCTTTTTAATAATTTAATTTCAACAGGTTTTTTATTTACCAAAGTCACACAATTTTCAGTATGTTTGGGGGGTTGTTTTTCTTTCCTTCTCCTTTCACTACCTTCACACAGGCACACTAGCAGTGACCTCTATAGAAGGATACGGAAAAATCCGAAGCACGGTGGTGGGCAAAGGCCATGTCTAAGGCCAGTTGGCCCATGACAGGTCCTGTTTGACTGTTTTTTACACTGTTATCACGCTCAACCCCAAAAACCTCGCCTTGACCAGGTACTCAGCAATGAGCTCTGGGATGTGCAACCCAGAGCGTGCTGTTCTTTCATCCTTTTCATGCCATCATATCCCATCAGCACTGTTCATCAGAAACAGTAACTCAGGTTGACATCATTTCTACCAGAGATGGGAGCTATTGAATTATCTAAGGAGAAACCTAAATACTAGCTTTTAAAGGATAACTGATCTACTAAAAAGCAAGTATTGTTTGGACATGCCATGTCATATTTCTCACGCTTGGCTTTGCATTGCAGTGTTATCTCCTGCCATGTCATCTGAACAACATGAAGTTGCATGGCACAACATGACAGGTGTCTCAGCAATGAAGAAAGACACTCTCTAGATTCCACATCCATTATAGCTCATCACAAATAAAATATTCAAAGAATACGAATGATTGTGTGTCTGCAGGCCAAGGTGACTGAAGTCTCCCAAATTATCTGCAGAAAACAGATATCCTCAATTCACCTACTTTTCACATAACTAATGCTGTATTTGCTTCCATGAAATGTTATTTCATTATCATCTTACTCCAAACAATCTGATTACAAAGTAAGAAATGCTCTTCTTCCAGCTTTATAGCAACAGTAACAGTTCTGGAGAGGGGTAGACTCTTTTTAAGCACAGTACTGATCATAATCCCTGATTTACTGATAGGAAACCTCCCCTCTGTTAGGAAGAGGCATCACCTTAGATAATCTCCATAAAGCAACACGAAAACACTGCCAGTCTTCACAGGAGCGGCCCATCCTTGTCCTTTCAAGAAGGTTGCTCTCTGAAATGTTCCTTGAGAAATTTCAAAAGACAATAAATCATTAAGAACATATTGTAATAAAAAGGATCCTAGAAGAAAGCATCCATGTGTATTCTGCTTCAAATTATTAAAAGCTTTCTCATTTTTATTCTCCTTCAGTGGAAAAAGAAGGCGAACACAGAAAGGTTATCCTGTCTGTCACTGAAACCTACCTCCTCTTTTTTCCAGGAATATCCAAAAAATGAAAGGGTAAAGTAGCTCTGTTTCCATTTATAGCTTCTGATCTGAAATTGGGAAAAACAAACAGCATTTTCTTCCAAAGAAACCAGCATTTTTGAAGGAACTTAAAACATGGGTAAGCATTTCAATCACACTTCCTAAAAGCCCATCTTCCATTTGGAAAATAACAACAAACCCCTCTCCCTCAAGCTCAAGCTCCCTCGTGCCTGTGACCTTGATCCTTACAGCCACCACAAAGGCTTGGCTGGTGGGAGCAGGTTTTGATGATGAAGCTGGTTCTCTGCTCCAAAAGCTGAGCTACTTCTCTGTAGGTTATCATGGCCCATCCTGCAGATCTTGCCATTTTTCATGTCCTTTTAATATCACCTCCGTATCTTTTTTAATGGAGCTGCTCATCCTGCTCCATGCCCCACACAGTACAATGCACTGGCAAGTCCGGTCTGACTGGCCATATGCTGTTCAATTTGTAACTGCTGGTGTCCTGACCTCACTTTTGTCCAAGCTGCTAAAAAGTCCAACTGAGCAGCTAAAATATTCTCTTTTATCTGAAGCTAAGGAAACTACTTTTCCCTTTTCACAAAACTTAATTTGCTTTTCAAAAAAAAAATCCCCCCAAAATGCAGTTTATTATTGTGCTCCTTGAATGTCTGAGGAAGTACACAGAAAATGCATGGCACATATGGTATTTTTATGTGGCTTATTTTTTTTCCTTGTCGACAAGTCTGCACAGAATCATTATTATTTGGCAGACAGCAAAAGGAAGTCTCCTGTGCACAACATGATTTAGTCTGGCTGATAAAGTGGAAGTGGATTTCTTCGTTGCATATTAAGTTCTGCTGGATACCATTTGCACAAGAGAGTAAAATTGCAGTTTCATGTTCTTCTGTGATGATACATTTCCCATCAGACAACCACATCTCTCTCTTTCCCCAAATATTAGAATTTCTCCCAGCAGTGACTCCAAATTTCCCATTTTCACATATCGTCTCTCCAAAGACAGTCACTCTTGTTTGCCAGCAAGGAGCCAGGTGCTGGGGATCCCTCCTGCGGAGCAGGCTGGATAGGGACAAACAGAGCCCTTGCAGGAAGGGCCTGATGGCTTTGAGGACAAAAAGAGCTCTTGCAGGGAGGGCTGGATGCCCCTCTCTGCTGCCCACCCCAGGGACAGTGCTGCAGGACAGGGTGGTCTCTTCCTGGTGCCTCTTCCAGCCAGTGCACTGAGGATGCTGCTCCATCCTCCTTCTGTAGCTCTCATTTCAACAAGCTCCCTCTTTCCCAGCAGAAGTCCCAGGGCCCACATGCTGCCCAAATCCCAATCCACCTTGAACACCCTTTGCTCACCTCATGTTAAATACTCTGTGTTTCTGCCACACTGTGTGCTCCCTCCTCTCATCTCAGGGGCCAAGAAGCAATGAGAGATTTCTACTCCCCAGCTCAGTGCTTGCTCCTGTACACAAACACTACATCACATCTGAGAAACTGACACCTTCTCAAAAGGTAAGGACTAGTAATGATTGCTAAAGGAGAGGCCATCCACGATCCACTGCAGTACTGGCATCTATCTATGGCTTCTCTAACCCATTATGTTTCTTCTCTAATGCTTCCAGAGCACAACACAAACTGGGTGTTGCCAGAGAGGCTGGCTCATAACAGGCATACAATTTTGTTTTACAAATATCAAAAGGCAACGTTAAGGGTTGATGGACTACTTTCCCTGGGCTGTGCCCCTGTGGCTGAGAGGGGAATTGCCTTCTGCTGGGACAAATCCTATAAGCATTGTTAGTTTAGCCTAACTGTCTAATAGCACAAAACTTCCTCAGTCATCACACTTTTGATGAACCAGCCAGTCCAGCCTCCGTTTCCCCAGAAGCTTTTGACCACTCTCAAACAACTCTGGCTGAATGGCAGCGGTTCCAACGGCATGACAAATGTCACTGTGACAGATGGAGCAGACCAAAGGGAGGGAAATGTCACTGTGACCCAGGAACAGCCCTCAGAGAAATCCTTCAGTAAAAGGCAACCAGATTTCACGTCTTCATCTCCTGGCTGGGTGCAGACACTGCTGGTCGTGGTGCCAGTAGATGCAGCATCATTTCTTCCCATCCCATGTCCCATCCATATTTTCTTTTCTTCCCTATCCGGTCGGAGCAGACATCAGCCCCTACAAGGCACCAGTCCTCCCATGCTGGGCCCTCCCCTCACATCTTCAACAACTCTTCTCATTAGCCAGCCCTTCACCCTCACAGTTAAATGGCCTCATGCCACACCTTTAAAGTCACTGCTAGCTTAGACATTAAATTCAATAAGCTGACCATGACCTGTACAGTCCCTGCCGTTCTTCCCTCTGCTATTAATTCCTTTCTCTTTCCTTTCCTGTCATATTGTTTTACCTATTACTCCATGCCTAATAAATTATCAGTAATGCTCCAGCATCAAACATTTATTATCCTGAGCACCACGTGAGTAATGAGTGAGTTAACCTTCAATTTTTGTCCGTATAATTCACGCATATTGATTTTACATGAAAAGAACATACATCGGATGACCCTGATAAATTTAATCTCTTTAATGCTTCTTCTTTCTAAATAAATGTAAAATGTTTTCCTGTAGAAAGTTTCTCACTGGTAAAAACCGTATTGAAACTTGGCAAAAAAACTCCTCCACTACTCTGCCAAATTAATCAATAAAATTTAAAAAAAAAAATCCTGCATAAAAATTCTCCAATTCCTCCAAGCGCTGGCAGCTCAGCCAGCCTGACAGTGTTGTTACAAATGTGACAGGTAATCAGAGCTGACAGCTGGTGTCAAAACCCACAGCTGGAATTTAGCAGCAGACTGGGAGAGGTACCACTTTGGGGCCATCTTATTTCCTGGTCTCATCACCCCTCCTCTTCCCACAATGTCACCTCAGGGCTGGTGACCCAAGCAGCAAGGCTGAGCACAGGGGCAACACAGCACTTCCCAAACCACAGGGACCCTGAGGAATGCTCTGCTGTCAGTGCCAATGGGCCTTGCAACTACATCAGTGCTGGCTTTACTTTGCCAGGTCAGAGGACTAACCAGGAAACCATACTTTGGGTTTTGTGCTCGTTCCCATGGGGTGTCACAGCTTTTCTGTACGATGCACACAGGGCTGGGAGTTTTAAACACTCAAAAACTTGCAGAAGACTCATAGCAGGAGTCAGGACAGTGTTTCTTTAGATTCCAAAGGCAGCATACTTCTCCATCACATAGGAGGTTGATGCAAAAAGGCTCAGGGAGGTCAGCTCCAAAGTGCAAACCAGAGAGGAGCTGGAAAGCCAGCTTGGCCAGCAGCTGAGACCGCAGCCAAGCCAGGGATTCACCACAGCTCATCAAAACTGAATGGAAAAAAAAAAAATCTGGAAAATTGGAAAGTTATTTTGTCACAGGGAAGATGTGTAGCTGGGCATGGACACAGTTGGGTTGCTCCCCAGCAGAGCAAGGTGAGCTACTGCTCACTGTCAAAATGCCTCCTCCTTGCCTTGGCTCGGTGGTCCCAGTTAAGAAGAAGGGAGGGAGTGCACAAGCTGGGAAGGATCCTGTACTGAGCAGGGCAGCCCTTTGGAGACACAAATGTCCTGGGAAGGGCGTATCAGGTAGTGCTGCCAGGGAGAGTTCATGGAAACAGAAGGGTTTTGTTTAGGTTGTGCCTTTAAAATATGTCCACTCCCCTCTTGGCCAGCATGTTTTACAGTCTCAGCATACTTTCCCTGTGGACAACTCTGGCAGACTCGGTGATTTTTTTTTTTTTTTTTCTGAAGTGAACTCGCTCACAAATGCATTTTTCAAGCTCTCACAACTTGAAGAATAGATGTTGCAGCCTGAAAAAAAAGCAAGGACCAAAAAAGGTAACACTGCAGAACATTCAGGGGCTCAAGTACGTGTTTGAAATGGCTAACTCATTTGCATAATTCTTCAGTCATTAATTTTTATTCTTTTTCATGGTAAAAGGATTAATTTTTTTCCTGTGTACAAAAGAAAGGGCAGGGATCATGGCCATTTGGACTCCAAATAGATGTTTTTAAACCACAGGATGAAAGACAATCATGAAGAAAGTATATCTAGCCAAATATTAGAAAATATTATATTTCAGCTACCCAAATATTATAATTCTATATACCCAAGCATTAGAAACATCTGTGTTTCAGCAAGAAGTCCTGTTATCAAGCAAATATCAAGGACAGAAAATAAAAAGAAATTGACTGTGCTTGAGAACACCAGAATATGGATGAGCTACCTGAGTCCACGAAACTTTGCAACATTTTCCCTGATGATAAGCGCTTATGTATTATTCTAAACAAACAGCTTGGTATTTCTTCATTCCAAATAGCTCCTTTTGGCGCTTGAGAACATAGTTCCTCTGCCACCACACCCAGTTTATCACTATTCCCCCAAAACAGCCACTCTAACCTTATGATTCTTTTTTTACTGAAGAAGCACCAGAGAATCCAGTGAGGGCAACCAGAGTGCCCAGCTAATCTCCACATCACAAGCAGTGAATCAAATCTCCTGGTACTCCTTCCACTGAGTAAACACCCCGTGCACCACCACACTGTTGCTTGTTTGGGGTTTTTACTACTAAAATTAGAATAGAATAGAATAGAATAGAATAGTCATCTAAATTACTATTAAGAACTGTCATAATAACTGTAAGAACAATGAGGAGGAGAAATATGTATATTAGCATTAAAAACACCCCCAGTCTGGTGTTGCACAGGATGCTCACTCAGTGGAAGGATTGATGGGAGATTTGATTCACCAGGTGTGAATGTTTTATGTCAATTATTATGACAATTATCATCCATGATTATCAGTAGGCTAATATAAGAAGAAATATACTAATACTATATTATTGAGTATTGTTATAGCATAATAATATGCGACTAATGTAATAATTGATGAGTGATTACAGTAATAATTTACTTTTTAAAAAGCATGTTAATATACGATCGTTGTAATAATTGTTATATTGATTATAGCAACAATTTAAACACTTTAATTATTTGTATTAGTTTAACTCCAGTCTACACCCGCAAACTCCCTCCCGGACCGCCACCACGTTTTCCCAACCCTTTTGAGTTTTCCTCCCGACCGCATTTCGCGGTATCTCCTGCCATCTACTGATGCTTACGAGGAGGCGACTGGCGCCTTTGGCGAAGTGTGGGGCGAGGATACACCCCTGGCTGGTCACAACGGCAGGCGAGACGGGCCGGGGCGGGGGGGGCAGGCGCGGGAGCCCCGGCCGCGGCGCCGGGCGGATCCAGGCTGTCCGGGGCGGGCCGGGGCCGGGCTCTGCCCGAAACCTCCCCCGGGGGAAGGGGAAGGCGCAGTCCTTAATAGCGGTCCGGCGGCTGCGCTCCCGTCCCGCCCTGTCCCTCCCGTCGCGGTGCAGCCATGGGGGAGGCGGCGGGGGGCAGCGCGGTGCCTCCGCTGCCGCCGTCGGAGGCCGTCGGCGGGCAGGTGAACGCCCTGACCGTCCTGGCCCTGCTGGAGAAACTGGTGTCGATGCTGGAATCGGTGGAAGGGCAGCAGCGGCAGATGGAGCAGAGGCAGCGGGGTTTGGAAGGGGCGGTGCGGGGCATTCAGGGGGACCTGGGCAAGCTGTGCCGCAGCCACGGGGCGACGGGCGAGGCGGTGGAGAAGCTGCTGGAGAAGTCTCGCAAGGTGTGCGCGCACACCCGCGCCGTGCGGGAGCGCCTGGACCGGCAGTGCGACCAGGTGCGGCGGCTGGAGCAGCACCACGCCCAGCTGCTCCGGAGGGACCGCTTCAAGGTGCTCATCTTCCAGGTGAGAGCCCCGCAGCCCCCAGCTTGCTCCCGGCCTCCAGGGGAAAGCCCATTTCTGCTAACTCCTGGCAAGCTTGGGGGAAAAGAGCTGACTGTTGTTTTCTAACTCTTAGCAACCTTGCAAAACAGAGATGTCGTTTTCCTAACTTGGCAAAAAAACACCGTCTTTTCGTCTTAGCGAACTCGGGGAAAGGGCCGTCTTTTATGCTTAGTAAAATCAGGAGAAACGCCCACTCTTACTCTTGGCCGTCACGGGGAAAGCGTGTTTTGCTAACTCTTTGGAAACCTGGGAAAAGACCTCTCTTTCTTCCTCTTGCAAACGTGAGGAAAAAGCCTTTTTTTTTTTT
>VWZG01000867.1:715404-777912 GCA_013396735.1 Grallaria varia
TTTTTGCTAACTTTTAGCAAACTTTGGGAAAGAGCCCTCTAACTGTTGGGCAATCATGGAGTTGTCCTTTGCTAACTCATAGTGAACGCGAGGAAAGAGCCCTTGTTTTGCCAGCTCTTAACGTACCTGGGAAAAGAGCCACGTTTTCTTCTCAGCAAATGAGGTGAAAGAGCCGTCTTTTACTGACTCTTGGCATACTTGAGCAAAGAGTTGTTTTGCCGTCCGTTTGGGGGGCTTTTAAGTAAACTTGAAGGGCCCTTTTTTTGTTGGTTTTTTTGGGGTTTTTTGCAAACTCTTGACAAGCTTGAGGAAAGAGCCCATTGTGCTAACTTGTAGTAGAAATGTCCCTAAAAGCTGCCATTGCATGTGCCCTGGGAAGCAGAGAGGGGCAGCTCTCTGTCACCTCACGCACTATTTCTGTGTGCAGGCTGACCTGGCCCCTTCAGGGATGAGCAAAAGATTCAGCTTAAAAACTCAGTGGCCTGGGAGTCCATCCAGTGATAGCAGCAGTTTGCATATTTTCCCCTTTTTAAGCAATGGTCCGGAGAGAACACGCCGTGAGCTTTAACTAAACACAGGATGTGACTTTTGCATATTGTAAAAAAATAAAGACCGACCTCCACGAATCACAGAGGAAGGGAAAGAGAGCGAATGTGCGGCTGGAGCAGTCACAGCTCGGGCGCATCACCAACACCTCATGCTCAGCTTGTCAGCTGGGTGTTACATCTGTCAGTCTCTTAACTCTGCTCCTTGGATTGCTGTGGCGTTTTTTTCTATTCAAACCATCCCAAAGCAACAGAGTGGTACTCAATTTTTAAAAGCTGGCAGGCCTGGTTAGTGCACAGGCCCTTTCCCTCAGAAAGGAAGCCCCCACCTCCCCTGCTTATTGTTCTCCCAAATTACAGCTCAGGCTTGTCAGGCCAGAGGAGGAGGAGCTGCAGCATGTTTCCACTCCAGAAGGAATGTGGAAAATATTCCAGAGACTGGGTAAATTAAAAGACACATGTTCTCTGTAGTTCTGCAAGTAATTTAAGATCCATTACTGTGTATCAAAACACCGCCATCTCCCTGGCCCCATTAGCTAATGACTGGCTCCCGCCTCCAGGTTCAGAGACCTCGAACACTTCCCTCGGGGTGGGTGCACCAGCAAGGTCTGGGGGAAGCCAATTTTGTACCATTTCTGGTATTTCTGAGCGTGAAAATTAAAGCCTTGCTATTGCAACAAGCGTCTTCTTCCAGAGAGCTCAATAGGTAGCGGTTTAAGGTGACATAATGTAGAGAGCAAAGACAAACAGAGCCCTCTGAGTATGGACTTGGACGTATCCTCGGGTGGGGCTCTCCAGCGGCAGCGCTTTGTAGGCGCTGGGTGAAAGCAGCAGGAAAACTCCCGTAGAAGGGTCCGAGGGGTAATGCAGAGTCCCCACGGGGGACGGCTGGCTTTGCTCCTTTCCTGATGCTAAAGAGAAATCCAAAGCTAAGGCCTATTTAAACCTCTGAACCCTTCATTAATAAGGGGGGGGGTCCTACAGTGCGCGAAAGCAAAGCAAACCACACAGGTCTGTGTCCCAGTACACCAGATGGAGAAAATCCACTGCTTCTCCACTGCCTGTCCCTGGGCTGGTACCTTGGGACCGCAGGTCTGTTCTTCGCTGCTTTCACAGGAATTTAGATGACTCTGTTCCCATGTCTCAGTTGGAAAATATGTTGCCACAGCACGGGAAGATGAACTTAACCAATCCCAAGCCAGTGCAGATCAGGAACACAAGTTTTTAAAAAGAAACACTGCAGTTAAATTTGGTTAAAAAGAAAACAAAAATCAGCTGTCACCTGGGAATTGCCCCTGGCAGTGGCCTGCTGCTCCATGGCAGCGTGGCTGTCTGGAAAGCCAGGGTGGTTGGCAAAGCCCCCTGTGGATGGGAGCACGGCTGGGGTGGGCAGCACCCATGGCTTTCTCCAGTGGAGGCTGGGAGGAGCTGGGATTTTCCACTGGGAAGTGGCTGCAGCCAGAGGGGTGGTGGGTGCTTGCCAGGCTGTGCTCATAAGCAGCTGCTGACCCAACAGGTGCCTTACCTTCATGCCCACCTCCTTGGAATCTCCCTGCAGGATCTCCCCTCGAGCTGGAGGAGGGACAACCTGGTAGTCAGTGGCGCCTCTGCCTTGCCAGGGTAATTGTACAGAGGAAAAAGCAGAAGGCTGGCTGTGTTTCTGTCCTGCCCTGTACAGGAATCCATGGAAAAACAATTGTAGGAAGGAGAAGTCACAGCAGTGAAGCCATATTGATGCCAGATCTCTGTTAAAACAAAAGGGAAATCTGGATGTAGGAGACTTCTCTTCAGCTGGGGCATTCTTCTTTTTCGCTGGAGGGAAAAGAAAAAAAAAATCCCAAACTTCACACAGTATGTTTCTCATTAGGACCAGCTTTTCCAGCATTGGAAGATAGCTCAATAGGAGAATACACGGACACATTTGTGATTCAGTTCTGCATTCACCATATACCCTGAACTCCCTAATACTTGGTGGGAGCACTGAGCACAGCCAAAACACAACTGAGCTCCAACTCTGCATTTTATGAAGCTGTGCTGCCATGCTCCAGCATCAGCCTTCCCTCAGCATACACACTGAGAATGAACTGCATTTAGAAAAGCTCAGCTATTTACATATTTTCCATTAAAATGCTCTTAGTTTTCTCTCCCTAGACTGTCTGTATATATTTCTTTAATTGGTGACGTATTTTAAGGGTGCTCCGTTCCAAGCATTTGAGGATACAAAAGTTATTACAAATGACACAGCAATTTTGCAAAACACTGAAGTGACTGTTTTAAAAATCCTTGTTAAGCTTTGGCATTGTTCCCCTGTATTTTGTTCTTGCCACATGACCAGCTTTTTGGTTCTGGTTTGGTGGGGGTTTTGTTTGCCTTTTTAGCTGCAAAAGCAAAATGCAAGATAAGAAAAGGCTCATGTTTAATTTCTCAATTAAATGTCATGTTTACTGGTTAAATGTCATGCAAATAGGACAGATAAAATAAGTCAAAATTGCAGCTTGGGGTCAAGCACACTAATATTCAAGTCCCTTTCAGATGGTGCTGTTGGTAAATCCTTCATGCTAAAATGAAGCAAGAAGAGGGCACAGGAAATTAGCCCTTAGATTGTATCTTCTTTGGGTCACTGCTATAGAAGCTACTTCAAACTCAAAAATGAGCAAGTGAGGGAAACGAAAGAATTACAAGCCAATAATGCTATTATCTAACTACTGTATTTCCCACTGAAGCATTACAGGGAGAATACTCTTCTATTGATTAATGACTAAGTTACCTCACAGGGCTCTTTGGATTTGCCCCAGTGGTGCTGTGGGAGGTCAGGGAACGGTGCAGCCACCGCCCCAGCCTGCACAGGACGTGCAAGTGGGTGGGTGGCAATTTCCTGCCCCCTGCCCTCCTCCCTCCCCTGCTCTGAAGAGCATGTATTTGTCCAAAGGTGGAGCTATAGCAGTTTTTAGAAGGATTTGTCATGTTTTGACCTATTTCATATGGCCAAACAAGTTTTAAACTAGTGATCATTTAGGCACATAACAGCATCTACAAAGTACGGAGGAGCCTGGACTGGGAAAATGGCATCTCCCTTTCTTGAAGGTCATGGCCTCCTGCAACAAATTGGACAAAAATCCAAACCAAAGCACTGCTTTCCCTCATGCAGCATCAGATTCACTCTCCCTGAGTAAATTAACCTGTTTCCTCAGGCCATCCAGTTTTGTAGTGCCCTGTTAGGGAGCACATTCCTTTCTGGTAAAACATGGGGATGAGATTATGACCTGCAGTGAGTTCGCAAGAATGGCCCATCAAAGCCACAGGGAAGGCACTGATTTTAACTATGCAAATATTACTAATATTAGCAAGAGCTGTTTTACGGACAGAACTTCCACTATTCATCTCCCACATGGAGAAACAAAATTTAGGAGCTAGCTACCTACAGTCAAGCCCTTCCAAAAAAAAAAAAAAAAAAAAAAAAAAAAAAAAGGCAAGTGCTGTTTTCTGTTTTTGAACTCAGATGTGGAAAATACAAAGATGTATTGCTTTCTTAGAATTTTAGATTAGATCAAGAAGAAAAGATCAAAGTTCTACTTTTTTTTTGCATGGAAAATAGTTATGCAGTTTGTAACAGCTGGCATTTTTCAGTGTATTGTTCTAGTCTTCCTAAATGAAATACCAGACTGCTTGAAAAATGTATCAAAACAAAATGCAACTGTCATCTAAACTTGTTAGACCAAAAAGTTATCAATAGCCCACTTACAGCATGTTATCAGTAACTGTGTTTGAAATAGAAACGTCTGTTCCACCACAGAGCGTTCCTGCCACACCACCCTGGTATTTTCAAAGCATTTTACTTAATTTATTTTCATTTGCATTTTAATAGTTCCTGTGAGCCTAAGGTCTTTTAGAAACATGACACAGGAAAGCATGTCATTCCCATTTTACAAGCAGGCAAATAGATGCCCAGAGGCTGCTGTTTTTCAGGGCCATGCAGGAAGCTTAGGCAGAGAGGTGATCTCTTGAATGCCAGTCCTTCCTGATAGCCAAAGGCCACCTAGGGTCTGCTTTTAATTGACTCATTAGTTCATTATTATGCAGTATATTTTTGTTTGTTCTTTTTTTCTTTGTAAGTATGAGTAGTTTGACAGTCTGTCTTCTACACAGTCAGAAATTTGATAGAAATTGAAATCAAATCTATGTCCGTATTCTTCTAGGGGCTGCATGCAGTTCTTCAGTTTAATGTGAATAACTGTAGACAGCTCTAACCTGACCTTGGGACAGGCCCATCTCTGGCTCAGACTGCACTGTGATCAAATCATGTGACGCCACTTTCCCAGATAAAATACTTTAGAAGTTATAACCCATCTTTACTCTTTAAAATTAGAGTTTTCTGTACCATTCAGGCACTTAACACCTGTGTGTGATTACCTAGGTTTGGAAAGAATGCTCTAGGCATGAAAATTATGCTTTACACTGAGTTCTCATGCTATGGGGAATAATTCAACACTGCACCCACTCATTTAATCCACATTTCATTGACTGCAGTGGAGAGAAAATATAAATATTTGTGCAGCAGTTACAGCTGGTTTCATTTAAAGCTGGTGCAGGTTTCTTTTGTTGTTATCTTGGTCACTGTTGCTGACAGTTGCAATAGCATTATAGGTGCCAGGTGAAGAGTATGAGCTTTGTTAGATGTTCCACTGCAGGCAAAGGGCATGCAAAGCTTTGCCCATGCCAGTGTATCTGACTGAGGCCACTGTCCCAGAAAGAAATCAAAGAAGTAATGCATATACAAACTGTCAAACAGCCATCCATTTCTTTTATACTTTTCATTAATATATCTTTGATGGATATTAATCAACATACTTGAATCACTGATTATATACTGTATGTATGTGGTATAAAATAATTCTGTCCATCTATATTGCATATTCTTGAGTTCCAGAAGGGCTATAAAGTCAGTATTACTCTGTTTTTAATAGAATCACAGCACCAATTAGATTGGAAAAGACCTCTGAGATCATTGAGTCCTACCTATGACCCAACCGTATCAACCAGACCACAGCACATCCAGTCTTTCCTTAAGCACCTCCAGGGATGGTGATTCCACCACCTTCCTAGGCAGCCCATTAAAATGTCTAATCACCTTTTCTGTGAATAAATTCCTCCTGATATCCAACCTAAACCTCCCTGCTGCAGCTTGTGGCCCCGTCCTCTCATCCTCTCACTGGTTGCCTGGGAGAACAGGCCAATCCCCAGCTGGCTAAAACCTCCTGTCAGGTAGTTGTGCAGAGCTATAAGGTCCCCCCGAGCCTCTTCATCTCAAGGCTAAACAACAACCACGTACAACATCCTTATACAGCCTTGACAGCAAATTTAACCCAAGGCACTCTTCTCTGCAGTGATCACAACTGTATGCTCAGTCCTGAAATAATGAGCATGAACCTGAAAGTGTATGTGGCCTTTTTCCCCTTAACTGTACACTCAGGCCCACTAGGGACAGATCTGAGACTATTACAACCATTTCACTCAGCACTTACTGCTTTCTGTACCTAAAGATAAATATGGAGGGGGAGGTGGTGGCGAAGAAAACCCTTCCAATCCATGCGGTGAAGTGAAATGCCATGTACTGGCTGAAGGTGATAAAAGCAGTAATGAATAGAGACCATGCAGAACTGAGGCTCCATGGTGCTGAAAGGAAAAGGGAGAGTGCGAGGAGCCCCATTTTCTTTGCATGGGCAGATGCCTGCAAAACCTGCCACAGAACAGAGTGTTCATTGTGCTGCCCCTGAACTGCTCGTGGTTGCAAAGCTTCTGCGCTCAGTAGTTGCAGACACCCCTCATTAAAAGTTCTGTCCTTCTTTAGCCTGTTTTGTTTTCAGATTCTTTCTTTCCACGTCCTTTCTTGGTTTTGTTTCTAAAAAGCAGTACTTTTCCTATTAGCTAGGAGTGGCTACTAATGTTTTCTGTGTGGTATAATATCTGTTGATTTCTGTATACCGTAATTTTTTATTCTTATGTTTCAAGGAGTTGTCTTATCCCTATTTTAGTATTTACCAACCAAATCTACTAGCTTCTTTTTCTGTAAATAGCTGTAAAGTAGAATATACTCTAAACATCACTGACTGCATGGTTTCTTGATATCAACAATCCATTTTTAACAGCAACGTACATTTTCCAAAAATATGTCAAAAGTGCATTTGCCATCTGAGATACCTCCCACATGCAACCAACATCTCTGCAGAGATATTTTCAGTCTTTGGCTGGAGAAACTGCAAGGTCTGTGGGGTTATGCAACTTCTGTAGGTCTCTGCAGGGGTCTGCAGTACAGCCTCCTTAGACACCATATTCTACCTTCTCCCCAGGGACAGGTGTGCAACTTTACAGCTAAACTCTTACTAAAGAGTACTTCATTCAAATGACAAAGAATGGGATTTCCATTCTGCACACATTCCAAGTCGCTCTGAAAGAGAAATCTTACAGCTTATAGCTCATTAGTCTTAAACTTTACCATATAATGATTCGGTGGGCTTTGAGTGGCTTCTTACTGGTTAAATATACTGAAATAACAAGAAACGTTCATCTTTCTTCATCTTATCATGGGGGGGGGTGGTTTGGGGAGTGGGGGGAAGTAATAGTTCAGGGCTGTACTTTGGTTATTAAATTTGTGTCCTGTGAACTGTGAAACTCAAATATTGTCAATAATTTCAGGAGGAAAATGAGATCCCTGCCAGTGTTTTTGCAAAAGAGCCTATTCCCAGCATTACAGAAGGGAAAGAGGAGCCTGTGGATGAGAACAAAACACTGGAAGAAACCTTGCACACAGTGGAATTGGGTTCAGATGATGAAATGTTTCATGAGGAGGATGATCTTGATGACAGTGCAGAGGAGAAAACAGAAGAATCAAGAGCTGAGAAACTTAAAAGATCCAGCCTTAAGAAGGTAGACAGCCTCAAGAAAGCATTTTCCCGCCAAAACATCGAGAAGAAGATGAACAAGATCAGCACAAAGATTGTGTCACCTGAACGGAGAGAAAAGATCAAGAAGTCACTTACTGTACATCATCAGAAGTCCTCTTCTTCAAAGAGTCCAGGTTTGAAAGTATCTCCTCTCACATTCAATGTGAAGAGGGGCCGTGAAGGAGAAGGCCCTGCAGAAGCTGAGGACAGACCATCAGAAACTGCAAGCAACAACCAAGCTGAGAACGAGGATGAAATGTCATTCACCGACATGCACTCGGATATGACACCTACCACCTCGCTGACCGAGGAGGGCAAGGCAGTAGTCGATTCTCTAGAGAAGGAAGCTAGAATGGAAGGCAAAGCCATGATGAACAACAACATCGAGCTGTCTATTGTTGAAGATGATGAAGAGTATGGGATGCCTCTAGAAGTTTCTAGCCAGAAACTGTATGATGAAAGGAACAATCCAGTTGGCGGGGAAATGGAACAATCTGATGAAGAAAAGACCCAAGCAGCTGTCCTGCAGGTAGACCAAACAGCATAATCATCCTTAGCCCTCCTTCACCTTCCAGATACGCATGGTTTTACGAAGACAAATAACTGGCTTCAGCTACACAGGCAGTAGCAGCGATTAAGCCTCTTCCATGCTTTTCTCTGCAGTGGTAATTTATTGCATCATGTTGGAACGCAGAGTGAATAAAGTCAGCGTTGCTCTGTTTTAGGCCGAGTCACCAGTGTTTATGAACAGAGACACTGCCAACTGGTGTAGGAGACTGTCAGGAAGAGAGTATGTCTAGTAGAAGCAAGCCAGTCAGCTGGCTTTCTTATAGTTAGGTCAGAGGAATGCACAGAAAGTAGTCAAAACCCAAACATTTCTGTTCTCTTTTCTTTTCTCAGTATTTCACAGCACTGTGAGTAGTTTTGTATGTAAATGTAGAAATACCAATGAGAACATTTGATTTCTGTTTCCTTGCTATGCTCCATGAATACTAATAGCCTCAGTAACTGTGCACATACGTATGGTTTGTCTGGGACTTTGCTCCACAGCACTGTAGGACTAAAAGAGCAGAGTACTTATAGAGCAAAGCTAAAACTTTGGTTCCATCCATTTCAGTGGGGGAAAGATTTTTGCCAGTAGTCTCTCACTACTCAGAAGAAATTACTGTGTTTCAGTGGAAACAAAAAGATATTTTTCAATCTACTAGAGTTATGGAAATATATTAATGACAAGCATGAATGTGTGATCAGTTGGTGTACCTTTAAGGGTTCAGAAATTGAAAGGAAAAAGTAGGAGTTTGAAAGAAACATGAAGATAGTCCGAAGAAAGTATGAAATGTTATGAAATGTAAAAAAGCAAAAATAAACCCCTACAATATTAAATCCATACTCCCATCTTAAAGCTTTTATATATATCCAATAATACTAATTCATTCTTAGTCTTTATAGCAATGTACTATCAAACTTTGCACCTGCACAACTTTGTATCTGAGAGTATTTTGAAAATAGCGTAATTTATCTTTTTACAAATTACTTCATATATAGAGCTATATCTACACAGAAGAGCTAGATAATTACAGGGATGTAAGGACAATCTTTTCAAAAAGGTTAAATACCCTTTCAGGCATGTCTAAAGGGAACAATGTGTTATGGATTGAACTTCATGGCAGGGATGAGTTTATGTAAGTCTGAGTCTGCAGAGCCACAGGATTTGATTATCTGCTAATAACTTTCATCAAAGTCATCTACCTGCTCTCAGAATTACTAGTCTGTAATTTTTCAAGATTAATTGAAAATGAGAGGTTACAAGGTAGTTTGTTCACTATGAATATTCATTCCTGTCACTTAACAAAGGTAAGGGGGAAGGGACGAAAGGGAAGCACAATACCCACAAGTCACCTTACATCCTTGGTTATTTATGCAGTGGGTTATTTTTATTTTTTTATATATATAAAAATTCTACTGATACTTAACATTGCACTAAGAGGCTGCTTCCTTCAACTTGTATTTAGAATCACAAATTACAGGGGAAACGAAAGTTACAGCAGAAATACCATTATGAAATAATTGGCAGGTATTACTCCACAGGGGTAATAGTTGTAACCAGTAAATCACACTGGAAGTTAGTAAGAGCTTAGTGTAGGCAAGTACTATTAAGAGTTAAGCTCTTAAGTGTATGGTATCATATAGGAGATATTGTTTCTAAGAAAAATCATGGCATAACTTGTGCAGCTATGTTTTTATTTTGTATTAACTACAATGGATTTCAATAATTTTTACTTGTAACTAACTATGAATACGACAAATAAAAGCATAATATAAAACACAGCCATGTCAGTCTTTGGGAGCAGCAGTCTGAGAAGCTGGCAAAGATGAAATTTAAAGGTCAAGCATTTATTATTTCAGTTCATGTTCCCGTTGTACTGATACCATTTTCTTTCTCACCCTCTGCTATTATTTAGCAATACAAACACCAGTGCTTTACTTTCCAGATACTTGCCAGATTTCTAGCCCATCTAAATGTAGTCAGGCGCTTTCCAAACTCTGTTAACTCCATCTGCATTTTTTCATTGGACTGCAGCATACTCTTAATACTTACAATAGTCCTGAAAGCATATTTATATTGAAGTCTATATTCTGTTTATGCACACAGATAAACTCATGTCTTCTAGAGTGCTACATAGTCTTTAGCAGGATTAATTTTACTGACAGACCAAAGAAATCATGTTTAACCTTTATGTAGCAGCTGTCAACCTCCCACAGCCACCAAGCGCTAACCAGGAACCCCAGCATCGTGTTTACATTTCGTTTTCAGATATTTCTTGTTTGTTTGTCCTACTAAGCTTTAATTCAAACAATACCCCTGGCCATGCTTTATCCACTTTTAGAGATGCTGCAATGAATCCCACGGACAGTGTTCTAAGAGCATTACAATGCTATCCAGTAAAAACATTGGAAATGCAGATACTGAGCATCTGTGAGAATTAACTCAAATACCCACTTCAGAATACAGTACACACACAGCCATCAGCTGCAGGGCTAGAATTAAACATTTTCTCCATCACAATTGCACATTTACAAGGACAGGTGGGTCTGTAATCCTAACAAACAAAAGAAAGCATGCTTTAAAAGAGAGAAAAATGTTTACTCAACTCATGAATGTCTACTATCCTATAAACCAGAGGATGAAGCAAGCTCAGGATTCCAAGATATCCCCCAAGCTGTTTCCTTCCCTTGCCTTCCAATCTCAAGGCTTGACTGA
The DNA here is from genome assembly GCA_013396735.1 of Grallaria varia. Classification (NCBI taxonomy): domain Eukaryota; kingdom Metazoa; phylum Chordata; class Aves; order Passeriformes; family Formicariidae; genus Grallaria; species Grallaria varia. The sequence goes on from VWZG01000867.1 coordinate 726,153, forward strand.
AAACATCACTCTGTTTCCCTGTTCCAGGGAGACAGAATGTTGGACCAGCAGCACTGTATTCTTTCAAGTATCTCAAGTATGTGCCTGGATCTTGTCAGGCTGGCAGATGTCAAGCATATGGACGGGTATTCCATGATTGTGCTGACAGGTTTGTCTACATAATTTTATTTTTTTTTAAAACTGCTTGTTTGTGCTTCCTCACACAATTACAGTGAGCTCCACTTGTACCATTATTGCTTGGAAGATTTGACCTGTTAGCTGTTGCACAGATTCAGAGTTTGACCTCCACTGAAATCGGCAGGAGCTTTTCACAAAGAAAAAGGATGTGATAAAGCCCTTATGGTATAAATATTTAAACTAGCAGCACTCAGCAGCTGCTGATACTTCCATTTTCAATGACAGAAAACCAGCTGACATTTCTGTGCCCTTCTAGGGGAAAGAGCAAAGAGCATCCCATTGACCCCCACGTGCTAATCCACGAGCTGGCTCCTCTGTGAAAAGGCACAGATACGGGTTTTCTGGATGGTTTCACAGTCAAATAAAAGAGTGCAGTGAAAGCAGTCATATAGGCCTGACTGAAGCATGTTCTGTCTCTAACAGAAGAAAGGGAAGAAGAAAAAGATCAGAAGGTAAAATATACCTGATGGGTCTTTACAATGATGCAATGAAACCCTTTGTTGTTGTAGGCTGTCATGCCAAACAGCTATACGACTAATGACTGATGGGCACACACTTGAAAAAGGAGGTAAGCTCAGAAGAATTAGAGAAGTCACTGCAACTCGTTAGAGGACAAACTGTTTACAGGGGGCCAGTCCAACCCTGAAAATCAATGAAAAGCCTTCAGCGGGCTCAAAGGACCCTTTGAGCCATACAGTGGTTTTGGGCCACATGTAAAACTCCTGTGAGCTGTGTGCATAGACACAGGACATGAGATCTGTGTATCTCCCCAGTCCAACCTGCTTAGCTCATCAACAGAACAGAAAGTTTCCCTGCCATCAGCCTGGCAGATGCAGCAGTGTGGCAGAAAGGAAGGTGATACTCAGCTTTGCGGGGTGCACTGTGAGCAAAATTTCAAGCTAAGTTTGGAGCGCAGAGTCTTTGGTGTCAGTAACTGTATGTGATGGAGGAAGTGCAGCTCCAGCTCTGGAAAGCAAAGCCAGGTATGCAGCTGGAAGAGTTTTACTGTGACCCACTAAGACACAAGCTCACTCTGGGTGTCAAGAGGAAGGTGTCAGGTAGTCTTCTTGCGGGCAAAGAAGAAGATTCACCCATAGAAAGCAAAGCAAGCAAGCAGCTGTTTGGCCCCGGCCCTGGAGAGGGTTTTTGCCCAGGCAAATAAACAAGGGGCGGGAAACAACTGCCAGAGCCGCCCGGAGGGTGCTGACTCAGCTCTGAAGTATCTGCCGCTCTGACTCACAGCCCTTGCTTTCCCAAATAAATGGGAAAAGGCTGACAGCCACTTTCCACCACTCTTAACTGCCCGTTGCCACTGGTTTGTTTCAGGATCTGCATTTGAACCAGCATCCCCCCCCCGCCCAGGCTGAGTATAACTGCCTGCGTAAGGAAATTTTAATCAGCACACTTGCAGCTGTTGGTGGTGGCTGATCTTGCCTGCCCTCCTTCTGATCAAAATGCCTTTTTTTCCCTTCCTCTCACTCCACCAGGTCACTTGTGTGAGTCTGAAGTACATGCTAATTCAAATAAGGAACCCTCGCTAACTGCATGTTGAGAACTGATAATCAATGTAATCTTTAATTTTTCTTACATGGTTATCCCCTTTAATGGAGTGTGCTGCAGTAACTGAGAATCAATCTGCTTTGGGTTAAGCTAGAGATTGTTATTTATTTTTCTTTCACATCAGAGATTAATATTGCTGTATGACCATTGTCACTAACCTCTTTTTCCATAGCAACACTAAAGAGAGCATAAACTATGAGTCATAATTTCTCTCTGGAGGACTTTTTTGTAATTATGATCATTCCACAGTTCCTAAAATATGTAAGCTGATATATAGCTCTGGTATAACAGCTTTGATTTTCCTTCATTTGAACACCAAGGCAGAAAGAAGAGACTTCCATTATTTTCTCTCTCAGGCTGAGCTAAACACTACACAAAGTATCTAACATTCATTATTCATTATAACCATGTGGCTCCTAAAAACTCCACAGCAATGTTTTTCTCATAAAGGTGGAACAGGTTTACTTGCTTTCAATAACCTTAAATAATACTGACCTTCTAAAAGAAGACTTGTGTCCTTCCCAATACGGTGAGTAAATTGGGGTCTGACAGCTGGAGCTGATCCAGACTGGAAACTGCATTATACTGGCTGGCAGTGGGATTGCACACCAGCATGGTTCCTCTGCAAGTGAATAGCTTTAACCTCTACAACATTTCCTCTCCCACAGAACATAGGAGACTGTCCAAATTCAGTAATAATGGTGATACTCTTTACTCTCTTCAGTGAAAATCTGGCCTTGAAGCAACTTGTCCCAACAGATCCCTGGAATATCTCAACAGATGATCACAGCAGATCATCACAAGAGATTGCATGACACTTTGCGTGTGTGTGGCTGTGTCCTACATTTCCCTTGCAACACAGTCTGCTGAGCACAGGCCCGAAGTCCCCAGAAAACCTGTAGTGCCTGTTTCAGGAGAGTCATTAGAAAAAACAATTAGCAAACCCAAGGACACACACATTCAGTCAAGAGTCATAATCCAAAATGGTGAGACAGAGCAAGCTTGCATCTCTTACAGCTCTGCATTGTGACCCCAACAGCTCAACCAAGCCCAGACTGCACATACAGGCTCAGGCTTGTGTAGGCACACAATGAAAGACTTGTCTACTCCTCCCTAAAGGTTTGCAGAAAAAACCTCTGAACCTTCAAATTCCTGAACATAGGGAGAAGCAGGGCATCATAACCCCTACACCATCAACTCCATAGAGGAGACTGGCTTTGTCTTCTTTACTCCCTCCCACCAGGCTTAAGCTGTGTGGAAGTGCAGGTGATGTGAACTGTGATGGGTACTGAAAATGTGCAAGACAGTGTTAGGAACAAATAGCGCACAAAGGATGTCTACACTGCACACCACATACACATACTCATTTAGATCAAGTACCAGGCACAGCCTGACTGCAGAAACATAACACCATTCAAGCAAATTTATCTTATTTCTCAGCTCCTGATGTCCTACACTATTCATTTAAAGGGAGTTTCAGCATCTTTTCAGTATGCTGCCAACTACAGTTATATATGCCCTTATATTGCTTGTTCCTTCTGACATGCCTGTAGGCAAACGAGCCCCGTGAGGGTGACAACATGAGCTGCATTAACCAGCCTCCTGGTCCCTGAATCATTACAACTCAACACAGCGCTGTAAGAGACATGGAAACAGAGACAGTGAGAATGTCTGACTAGTGGTAAACAAATAATGAACACCCAGAAGTTGTATGCATTTGCAGAGTCAATTGTCACTTCCTCACGGTCACAGTGAAAGCTGTATGCGCTGTGTGACTTCTCCTTAATAACCTTCATTTCCCTGAAAGGTTTATCCTTCTACTGTTGGTGATGGCTGGAGATGGAAAGTCAGAGAGCAGGTTACAGCTGAAAATGTTAAGAGGTGACGTGTCATGTAAGACCTGTGTAAATAGGTCCTGAGTGAATTTGAAAAGAAGGGGGTTTCTGTTGGCATGTTCAGGCGTAAGCTCTTTAGAAGAATGCCTGTGTCCTCTGCACACCTCTTCAAAGGGAATGCAAGCTGCAAGACAAGGAAGCATGCATTGCTGGGCTGAGCAGCACAGAGATCTCAATCAAAACAAGATCATATTATGCATGCTGTTTATTATGTATGACACAGATATGTAATATATATGACATCCAGTTCCAAATAAGGTGAGAACCTGGAAATGTTTTAATGGATTTTGGAGTAGTTGTAAACTCTTTCACTAAAAAGCATAAGATCCTATAAATCTAATCCTAAAACAAATCCATCTGGGTTGGTGTTTTTTTAAAACAGTTCCCATTACTTCTTACTGGTACAATAGTTGACATCCAGCTAGGAGTGGAGGGAGGCATTAAGACAAGAAGTGTGTAGGAGGAAAAAAAAAATAGGAAAATGTGGATAAGAAATAGAACAGTGGGATGTGCATGAGAGAAGGAATGTGTGAGGGGGAGAGTCGGTAGGAAGGGTGGGGAACTGGAGGAAGGAGCTAAAAGGCTTCTGAGAAACTCTGGCAGAGTGCCCAGAGCAAAGGCCTCAAAAGAAAGGATGGGACAGAACCAAGAGGCAACAATAAAACCAGGGAGGGTGGGGAAGGAAAAACAAGAGTCAATAAGGTGTACAGTTCCAAAGGATGGAAATGAGAGTAGGGAATCAGAAATTCATGTGCAACTGTTGCCATGTAAGAGACAAAGTGACAAAAGGGACGGTGAGAAAAGAGGAAAATATTTATCATCTCTCTACCTGCCAAAAGGTACTGCAGAGGCAGTGCCCAGGATTTATAGCTAGAAGTGACTTTTACTGTGCAATGTTGTCAATGTTTTTGGTTTTGCTTGGATTGTTTGTTTGTTTGTTTGTTTTGTATGAGAGAAGTTATTCAGGAATAGGCAAAAGCAACATCTTACACACATCAAAATAGCTCAGTCTGAGCCTGCAGAAGCCCACGGTGGGAACAGCACCTTCCCAGGTCTGCAGCACAAGCTCACAGATCACCATGCATTTGCTTTGTGTGCCTGCTTCCAACAAGGCTTGGGGCAGAGAGGTCTGGGGGAAGAGGAGAGATGTGGCTAACAGCAGGATGGGGTCTCCCCCTGCCCAGACATTCAGCTAATTCCCCACTGAGGACAGACCTCCAACAGACAAGGGGCAGGCAGGGTGTGCTGGAAGCACCGAGGAACACACCTCTGACAGCTGGATTTCACCGACAGATCACTGAATCCTAATGCTTCGCTGTGACAGAGCCAGTGGGATTTCATTGCTATTGGAAACAGGTTTTTTGGGAAAGCAAACCCAGCTCTCCTCCTCCACCAGGCCTCACCCCCTTGCTTTGCCAAGAAATCTGCTATATTAAGATATGAGCCAGCCATGCTGGCTGGGCCATTTCTCCTTCGTGCTTGGCCTCCTATGGGAGTTGCTCCATTCTCACGTATCTGCTGAGAAACAGCTTGTTCTTTCTGGCTTTCCTCAGTTTCTTTATTTAGTGGTGCCTCTCTGCCACTTCACACAGTGGAAGCCAAGGTTCTGCTCTGACTCCAGAACAGACCTGCCCAAGTCCCCTTCTCCCCATGCATTCCTCCAAACAGAAGCAGCTTTCCCCTGCTCCACTCCAAACATCTCCTAGGCTGTTTCCTGATGTTTTCTTGTACTTTTCCAAAAACTCTCCAGTTTTCTATATAACTCTCTCATAAAATGAAAGGCTCTACTATGAATTCTTGTTAATGGCTTACAGGATGCAGGTTAATAGATACTGGGTTTTTCATATCTCCCATACTAGGATCATTTTCCATACAGAAGAGGGAAATGTGGGGACAAAATGACAATGAGCTTTGGAGACAACAGAAGGAAGAGCCTGGATTAGGGTTCTAATCTTCAAAAGGAAAAGTGTCTCCTCACCTATTTGTTTACTGCTGTCAATTTCAGTGCCTAAAAAGAAAGCCTTTTTCTACAGAAGAGAGGAAGGGGAAGATGTATTGAGAAACACAAATGAGAGAGAAAACTCAGGAGCTGTATGGCTTGCCATACAAGTCTACAGTGACATACATGCATCTCATACATGTGCCCATATATATGCATACATCTATGTATGTACATGTCACGTGCACTTCTATATGCAGCACCTCCATGTCCATCCTTACTATTTAGTACAGGGATTAAGGCGCTAAATCCTAAAACATAATTGTCATCCAAGTGTCATTAATTTTTAAGCCATCTGCACCCCTATAGCTCATTCTATAAACTAATACAGACAAAGTTCCTCAAAAGTTTTCCTCCTCATAATTCTTAAGGTGCCTGTGCAATCACAGTATTCAGCATCCAGCCTGAAAACTAAACAATTTCAGACAGTTCCCTTCTGCATGATGTGACAGTAGTGGGAGACTAACAAAATCAGTGTTTATAGAAAATCAGGGGCAAGAGAACTTGAATTGGTGCTTCTTGATCATATATGACCTACTCAAGCTGCAGCTCTAATAGGAGTAATTTCTTATTACTGAGAGTGCTTCACTTTATAACGATTTCACAGAATCACTTTGCAAGTCTTCCACACACAGTTTTGCGCAATATCTTTCAGGCAGAGGCAATGTTCATGCTGAGGCAGACACAAGCTCTCTCTGCCCATGCTTCAAGCCAACTGGAAGACATGTTAAATGTCAGATGTTGCCCCAAGCTAATATGCCACATCTCTTATTAGCTGAAACGGGGCACTGCACTAACTGCATCCATATGGTGCCTGGTCAGCTCAAAACGCAGACAGGGTGAGATCATCTCTGCCTGTACAATACTCTTGGGCAACGCAGACAGAGAGTTTTGCCTGCATGAGCAATGCAGTCGCAGGGGGTATTAATCCACTGTTGCTCCATTACTGCCTAATCTACCTCAAGTAACAGACTAAAATAAATCTTCGGACTATAATTTAAAATAAAACAAAAAAATCTGGTAAATGTTTTACCTGCAATAAGTACAGAAGCCAGAGATAAAAAAGTCAGCTCAGAACTCAGCTGATTTGCTTGTTATTGCAGAAAGCATGGTAAAAATCCCTCTCTAATGCCGTCCTACTGGAGCAACTTGAAAGATTATTTTGGTTCTATAAATCCAAACCGTCACACAATACAGCGCTTGGTGCCCACTTTCATTTTCTTTGTAGAGGGCTCAATCTGAGAGCAAAGAAGACATCAGCTAAACTCTGCAGGGGTTTTCTTCTGGTCTAAATCCTCTGGGAAAAGTAGCATGAAATATTGCCTGTGGACTCAGCAGCAAGGCATGTGCCTGCTCCTCCATGACACAGGGCCCCATCCACTGGGGCCCTGGGCAAAGCTCACAGTCACATATATCACCAGCAGTAGTTCTCCTGCCATGGCTCTGCCACCCAGATGACAGCAGGGACTTGAGGTGGAAGAACTGGAAAGATACTTTTCTGACATTCTTGAGATCCACAGAATTCAAAAAACTTACACAGAATAATAACTTTACATAGGTAATGATGAGACTTTAGCCTACTCCTGTATTCCCGCTGTAATGGAGATATTTTATTCTTTAAGATTATATATTATTCAGTGAGTTCTGCCATCTTTCTGCAAATACTGTTTTCACCTAACAGTGCAGCTGGCCAAATACTGCAAAAAAAGCATTAGCTGAAAAAGTTATTTGACAGGAAATAAGGTTTCCTCTTCTCCACCTAATACATTCCAGCAAGTTCCAGCTACGTTGCTTCCTCCCAGCATTTAACTTGACAAAGCATGTGTTGAGCCTGGCAAGAACCTGAAAACCTCAAATGTTCATGATTATCAGTATTAACAGTTGTTATTGTTCTTATCTCAGTAGTTAAAGCTTGCCCATAGCATGAAACTCTTTTTTTCCTCACTACTAGAAATTTTTTTTGCACAATAATCCTCTTTTCATAGCATCATGATATGTTCAGACTTTCACATTCAGCTTTGAATGCTACATGAATACTGCCTGGTGAGGAAAAACATTCTACATTTAGTGTATATATTACAGTTTCATTCTTAACTAGATTTAATACAGTGATCATTTGTTGTTGTTCCTTTCCCCAGCTGCATCGCTGTGGCTGCTGCCTTCATAGTTTCTTGCTTTTTTTCCCATCGATATTTCATTGCCAGTACCACCACGATTTGCATTATTGGATTGTTTTTCACAGGCTTCTACTAACCTGTGTTAAACTCTAGCGATGGCATCCTGGAATCCTTTGTTTTACCTTCCATATTTTCACATTTATCCTGACCAGATAGTAAGAGTCCTTATGTTGCTGCTTGTCTTCAAACCTGGCCGAGTTTGTACGTAACATACGCAGAAGTGCCATTTTCAGAAACCAAAGCATCAGTGGTTAAACTGAGCGAGAGGTAATCATGGGGAGATTAATTCTACTTTTGTATACGTGGATGCAGTTTTGGAATGAACGTGCTGAAGCCAAGGGAACTGGGTAAGCTCTGTCTGTGCTGTGTAGCAGAGAAGAGGAATGTGGACCAGACTCCCTTGCACACAATTCTGGGAGTGCAGAATTCTTTCTTGTAGGAATACAGAAGCCCTGTTTGAACTTCTCCAAAAGGCAGTCTCTTCAGGACTAAAAGCTTGACCTGAGAAATCACTTGATGGATTCAAATCAAATCCAGAACACTTTACATTCGATTAAAACCAAGATATCCCTCTTTGCTATAACTTCCCCAAATACTTTCACTACGTAAACTAGCTTGTAAGAGAACTTTCTCTGAACACAGATTGAAGACACATCTGCAAGACATTTCTTTGGATTCAAGGTAAAGTACCCAGATAGTGTTCTGAGGAGTATGATATACAATATCTTAATTCTCACTCAAACAGTTCCTGTTTTTCTTCAGAAAGGACTAACTCAAATATTAGCTTTTGGATTTGATAAGGGACACATTAAACAAACACTGATGCCTGTACCATAAAAGAGCTGGCTCTCAGCCAGGTAAGTGGAGCTCTGCCTACAAGTTAAGTATTGCTGTATTCAGGCTGTGCTTGCAGTGGTATTTTCTCCTACTGCCTGCATTTTTTTTAGTAATGCATAAGCATATCTAATAGAGTAGCTTAAAGGGAGGTTTTAGTCACCCCCAGCACATGGCAAATGAGACATTTCTCATGCCAGCTCAGCTGCACACAGTACTCCTTTCTCCCCTGAGAACTACAATAAGAACTGCAGGTCTGAGGCACTGTTTTGTTGCTCCATTATCAGTCAGTCATGAAAGACACAACATTTTAATTATTTTCTATCCATGAGATAATGAATTACTACTCTCTCTAAAACAGAGAGGCAGCAAAAGAAGGAATATGAACACCCATTTCCTTTTCCAGTCACCAATTACAACAATTTTCAAAAAATATGACAATTGGAAAATCAATGTAAAATTTGGTAATAGCTTGGCACTTTCAATATTGGAAAACCTCTCCCCTAACAGTCTCAATTAATTGGCCTTATTAAAGCTGATTGGTTCCTTGAAATTAATGGTGCTTCCAGTGGACTATGCTGCTTCTCAGTATGAATTAGACAAGCAAAAAATCCCAGTGCTTTATCAAGAAATTTTGAAGTAGATCTACAGTAACTACTGAGGAGTTTCTTCTGACAAAAAATAAAAAAGCAAAACCAAACTCAGCCAACAAACTATAAAAAGAAGGGTAAGAAAAGGTCACAACAGAAAACAATGAAAGTTTCCACAGGCATTTACCAACTTCCTTGCTCTGTACCATACTAGTGCTTAAACACACTCTTTACTAGATCTTCCAAGTAGTTCCCTCCTTGAAGATGGCCTCCACATCTTCTCAAGCCTGTGATTTACTTCAGTATTTTCAGAAACCACAGGTACAGCCTAAAAATGCCAGAATATGCCATTGAAGCATGCCACCTGAATGCAGCAACACTTTCGGAGCTTGACTTACAAACTCCTGTTCCCAGGACTCAGCTTTCTGCTGCTCACATCCTGAAGGAAAACACTGAAAGGAGTTATATTGCTCAGATTGGCCATAAATACCAACAGCTCTGTCACTCATTTAGGAACTAATGTATTTTTCCACAAAATTTGAGAAAAATACCAAACTTCTACCGGTCCCCAAGGAAACGTCCCCTTTCATCCCAGTCCTGCTCATAATCAATTCCCTGCACAAGAGAGCTCTGAACCGTGACTGTGGTTCTCAGATATGACCACAATAAAGAGTAAACAGTGGAAACAACAACAGGTTTCCCCCCAGAGGATTGCATCCAGGCACTTGCCTCACAGCGATAAGCGAGCATCCAAACAATCAGAGGCGCAGACGGCGCTGCTCTCAGAAGAGTTCCTGAGTTCCCGAGTCTCCTGAGACGTAAAGCAGATTTCCCTCTCTGGGGCCGCTGCTGGGCACGCATGCTTTCCTGAGCCCTGGCTCGCCCCTGGCCCTTGTTGCTCAGCCTGCCCTGCTCCTCAAACGATTCAAAGGAGGAAACGCCAGCCTAGGGACCGCGCAGCTCAGCTGGGCACTCTCGGCCCTATGTCAGTGTGCTCCCTCTCTACCCAGCCCCCAGGCTCAGCACGGGCTGTACCTGAACACGGCCATCGGCATGGGGAGCACTGCTGAAACCACTGCTGAAACCACTGCTGAAACTGCTCTGCTGAGGAGGGTCAGCTCGCAGGGAAGGCAGCACTTCATTGCAGACAAACCTGCTCTAGCTTAGAGCCTGCAGTAGCAAGAAAGAAAGGATGAGTACTGTCTTTTCCACAGGCAGGCAAGTATCCATTAGAAAGCTATTTCCAAAGGTTTAGGATAGACTGTGATACCTGCCAGGTGATATAAGCATTCTCAGCAATCTTGTTCCACAAGCAGGTAAATAAGCTTCCTGCAGCTGAAGCAGCACAACACCCAGCTTTTGATTCCCATCTACTAGAATCACCCAGGACACAACATGTACTTTGCTCAAGGATACAGAAGGTCTGTTCCCACAGGAGAGTTTCACTTCCTGCTTTGGGAAAACTAAATAGGTTGAATATGTCTGCTACAGGCTCATAAATCCACATCAGCTGCTGCCTTAGGGACAAGCCATTGCTCCTCTGGGTGATTTTCTTCCCCACTTAGAGAAGATGAACAGCTGGTTACGCATACCACAGCTCCAGCAACACACTTACCTGTAGCCTTATGTCACTGAAGGAGCAAGTTTCTGTCATTGAGACCACAGGAAAGCAGGAGGGAAAGCACAAGCAACTTATTTTCTTTTGCACCAGTTTTTTCAGGTCAGACGACAAAACGGTAGTGTCCTAGTTATAGTGGCTGGGACCAGTTTATCACTGTGTGAATGTAACTGGAACTGTGTATTCCATACCCTCTCTGCCATTTATCATGAACTGTTAACGATGCATTGTTTGCAACAGCTGCCTAGGACACACCTGACACCTCAGGCTATGGACTGTGTGCATGGGAAAAACAGAGATAAGAAGGTTCCCTGTCTTCACACCAATGATTCAGGTGTGATAACTCCCCTCCAGGAGTCATTAACACCTTCACATCCAACCTGAGGGGTCATGTCTGCTAATGGGCCATCAAGTAGACCAAAAGTATCCTGTGACTCACTGAGTAAATTGCCCATTGTGAAAACCCTCACCCTGGGAGAGCTACTGGGTGTTCCTATCTGAACTGAAGCATATATAAGCTTGGGGTTTTGGAACTTGACTCACTCGTCAGACTGAGAGGAGGACCAGCACCTCAACAGGACTGCAACTACCGCTCTCAACCAGACTGCGGCCACCAACCTTCTGGAAGGAAAACAGGTTTTCCTTTTTTCTTTTTGCTTTGGACTCAGGGGACCACGTGGTGCTCAGCACAGGGGCTGGTGAGCACCATACTGTTTGTGCCCCAGGGGGCTGGGTTGTACAACTGGGTTTTGAGGGCTGAAACCAATTTTCCTTTGTATCAGTGTATCCATTGTAATCTTTTTAATAAATTGTAGTTCTGACTTCTAAACTCTTTTGAGTTGGATTCATTTCTCCTGCCGATTTACTTTTAAAACCAGCACAGGTAGTCAGAGTGAGCATTGGTAGTTGGCTTCCTAAATGGAGCCAGAATCAAAACAAAGAAGACAAATTTTAAGCCTGCTTACATGATTGTAATTTGTAAAATAATTGTAATTTGCGCACACAATAAAATAAACTTATCCATTAAAAACCAGCGTAAGCCTAGGTAAGATAGATTCTGTGTTGAGGACAGAAGGCTGTTGCAGACACCATGCCTCACAACAGACGAGCTTCCCATGCAGTGGAACCAGTATCCGGCACCATGTCACAGAGCCAACACTGGTGCTCAGGATGGCCTTGCATCAATGGCGCGGTGAGCTTCAGACTCCTCGTGGCACAGCACAGCCTGTAACCCACCCCAATTCAGCGCAGGGGCAGCCTGTGCGCTACCTGCAGGCAAGCAGCAGCAACCTGGGCAGTGCAGCAAGCCGCTGGCTGTGTTCAGTCAGCTGGATTCCACATTGTCCAGTGCAGCTTCTGATCCCTGGATTTTGTCTCCAGGGTCAGCCCTTATGATACAGTGTGTAAGTTTGGGTTGGCTCCCAGCCAAACCCTCAGCAGCCCGGGACAGCCTTCCCCCCCCACCGTTAAAAAAAAGGGGAGAGAGGGAAAAAAAGGTAGCAGAGGAAAATTACAGCAAAAATATATTTATATATATATATAATTATATACAATGAAACACTATGTACATATGAGTAGGGACCCCAGGGAACCCCCAACCAACCCCAAGGGGAAAAGGGGAAAGGGAAGGGGAAAAGGGACAAAAGGGGTAAAAACACAACAGATATACACAATCGAAACTCAGGGAATAGCTTAACAAAATAACTAATACAATGAAATCTCACCACTTCCCTTAAGAACAGCAAATCTCTTCCCTCTGACACGACTGGGACAGAGCCCTCGGCTCAGGCCTTCAGCCCACAAAGATAAGCGAGGCCTAAACACTGAGAGCTGCTGTCACAGAGCTGGTGACCAGGAGGAAAGCTGAAGCCCAAGAGAGAGAACCTCCCCCCGTCACCTATCTTATATGCACCTGATTACGTGAGGGAATAGGATGGAATACTTCCTTAGTTTTTGACCCCAGTTGTTAAGGAAGGCCTAGAGAACAACAAACCTCACCAAAGCCTAAAATTTAAACTACCACATACAGGCAAAAAGATTAATCATCATGAGCAGATTGCGTAAAAACAGGTCATCACAAAGCTCCAGGAGCTACACAGCTCTGAATTTTTCTCCAGCGCCACATATAGCTCCACTGATACCAACAGAGATACATCAGCTCATACCCACAGAAAAGCAAGCCCAAAATGAATCAGGGTAACACTGGCATTTAATAACTTGGTGCTTAGGAGAATTTTTTCAGTCACATTGTTTTGAGTGCATATGGCAAGTTTGCAAGGAACATGAAGTTCCTTTATACTGTGGCAGAAGTATTATCACACGAGTTCTCAATAGTCTGCTTTTCCTTTCATAGCTGGACGTGTCAAACAGACCACAGCCAGCAGATAAGAAATGCCTACAAAATCAAAGTGCAGATTAGAGACGCAGCGACGGCAGCTGAGAGAACCATCTACCACAGCTGTGAGACAGATCAAAGGAGCTGAGAAAAGCTAAGTGCAGTTTCAAACTTTACATGACATTCAATCTATTACATAAATATATAGGGCATTACAGGGCTGTGAAAACACTGATTTTTCTTTCCTGCTTGTTAGCCATGGACTCTGTGACATCAGTTGTGGCCAGCACTGCTGCTCGTGATGCCAAAAGGCATGAACACAGAACAAAAATAAATTAGCCTCTTCTCTCAGCTTAGAGGGGAATGCTTGTGAGAACGTATGCATCTGTTTTCAGCAAGCTGTCACAGCAATATTAAAACCTAGCACTATTAATATGGGAGTGCTCTGTGATTCGAAGACATGCCTGATATGTAAATCTTTCCCTCCAATAGACACATTCCCTGGAACTAAAACAGGTACAACCACAGCAGAGTTTGCATATCCAGGAACAAATTTATGTCATGCAGATACAATGTAAGGAATGCAATAAACAATGCATGGAGAAGGCCTCTAGTATTTTCCAGTGCTTTAGAGTTACGAGTCAGCTCTCATCAGGAATACAGGCCAAACACTTTGTGCAAACAAAGTTATGTAATATGGAGGAGTTCCTAGTAGAAACCCAAAAAAGGCCAGGATATAATGAATTTTCCTACCTCAGACAACACAGGGTTTGGATCAGGCAGTCTGTGCCCACACTGGTGAGCACCTGAAGTGGCAACATCTCCCACTGGATGAAGATCAGCATTTATGGGTACTCTGCAAGCTTTGTGCAAGCAAAGGTGCACATGTGTGGTAAAACAAAAGACAAGCATCCGCTGTCTGGGATCTTGTGGGCAGAAAGCAGTACCAGCTAGGGGAACTTAATTCCTTTGAATAATGTATTGCTTGTTAAGCCAATTGATTTGTATTTGCAAGTGAAGAAAATTAGCTTATTAGGCACCAGGTAGTTTGGTTTATTTTTCCTAAATTTCCAGGTAGGATCTCCAAGCAGTGTTTATTGAGCAATCCCACTCAGTTTGAGCTAAGTCCATGCAGCTGGATGCCAGCCACATTCTGGGGTTATCACATCTATGATAATGAGAATATCACCTGACAAACAATGCCCTGTAACACCAGCTAACACTGAAGAAACTTTTAAGATTTCTTAGCTGATCCCTATTGCGAGGGAAACTCATGGACACTATGAACTGACCAATATGATCAAGGTAATGCCCTTTATTGTTGAGAAAACACCCCTTAAATAACCCAGATAGCACACACACTGCACACGCACTGCAAACCCCCCTGTGACTGGTTAATGCGAATAACACACAACTCTATTGGTGTAAAATAAAGTCCTCGTGATCTCTCTCTGTGCCGTTGTTTTTCAATCTTCTGCTTCAGCTTTTCTAAGTTTACATCCTTCTCTCTGTTGATCTCCACAGAGGCTTCTTAAAAGTAGCTTCTCACTGCAGTCTTAAAGGCCTCTCAGCATAGCTGCATCTAAAGCACTGAGGTCACTCATATGTCCATTTTCTGCAAGAAATTTCCCAACAGCTCCCCAGAAGGCAGGGCACAGAGCCTTGCTATTTTATCTTGGATTTTTTCTGCTTAGGGAGAAGAGTGTTCTGAATATGCATGGCAGACGTCAGACTATGCAATGTTTTATTGTAGTGTTATAAAGAATATTTAACAAAACCCCCTTAAGCACCATCTTCCTCTTCTTCAACATTACAATCCTCCAATCTATAACAATTCCACCATTTGGAAGTCACCATGTCCAAAACACATCTTTCTTCTTGCTATGAGAACAGCAAATCAAAGTAAAAATATGGAGTGAATGAAACTGTGTCCCTGACATCAAAACAGGAACAGAATTAAGAGCAAACAAACAAGATGTACAGGTAATTTTTCCTTCCTTGAAAAGAGCGGTATGATGCACTGAAGTCCATAATGCTCCTTGCAGCACTGCTTCTTTCTGCATAGCTTGAATCACTGGACTTTCAAGGACTGTATTTACCACTCACAATAAGACAAATAAAATGGGTTGAAATGAAATTGCCGAATTTAACAAAACCCATTGTTGCAGCTTCAAACATTCACCCCATTTCCTGCTCCATCTCCATGCGGCTGCAGACACGTTTATGCTGCAAAGATGAAACTAGTACAAGGCACAGATAGCGCAAGATCTAACAAAAACATCCAGGGTGCTATTGAGTTTCAGTAGAAAATCTTACAGCACTTAAAGTATCCATTTATTTTTACCTGGGGTTCTGGTGATTAACAAGCTGTGAATGTCAGATCCATCTAACTCACCCTGAAAGCACAGGAGAGGGAACCGAGGAACAGGTTCTTAGCACCACTTACAGAAACAATACAAAAGTAGGAATGATTATTATTGCGAGTTCCACTATTGCACTTCAGTTCAACTGAAAACCTGCCCTCCAATAGCACAAAGGTGACTCAAGTGCCTCAGGAGAAGAAACAACTAGCACTTTCTCCAGCTTAGCTTATATCATACCTTGCAAGATGAAACTACCAGAAATCAACTTTCTTTGTATGCTGCTCATACACGAGTGCTTTTAATTCATAGCTCTGCCGTCTCCTTCCCCCCCCATGAAAGAGTTGGAGGGTCATGAATATCAATTAAGTTAAGGATAAGGTACTAAATGCTTAACATGCCTCACTATGTACTATCAATGACCACATGCCTGCACGGCAAAGCATCAGGCCAAAGCAGGAGACAACGTCTGCTTCAGGAAAAAGTGTGTAGTTGGGAATTACCTTCCAGTGGAAAATATTTAACCAGATGGGAATGTTATTTATATGTGATGCTTCCCATTAGCGGCGACTAACATTTATGGTATGAAATATTTTCTTATTACAGCACTAGAGTTATGACATGCTTTTAATATCTAGTAGCACTATTTTTTACTTCCTTCCCCAGCCTGTACTTTCAAGTCATCTGTGCAAGAACCACTGAACTATTATGGTCTGGCGACCTGCTTAGCGCGAAGTGAGGTGGCAGCCAGCAGATAAGGAAGGGAAGAGAGGTAGTCACAGGGACTGGAATTCGTCATTGTGTTATGATTCACCACTAATTTATGTGGGATGCTGCATAGCACAGGCAAAATCCAAGGACGCACAGACGCATTTTCTTTTCTGTGTATAGGTGGGGCTCAGTTCACAGGATTTCCCCTTCCTCTGCCATTACTGATCTTCAAGGTTGCTTATCCAACAGGGAACACGGGTTGGAAAGGCTTTGGGAAAACCATGTTTCACCCCTGCTAAGGGCGGGTCAGCGCGATGCCCTCAGGAGAGCCCAGGCTGCTGCTGCCTCAGGACAGCAACTTTTTGGGCCTGCAGAATTCAGCATGAGTCAGTATGTGCTCATGCAAAGGCTGTATTTTCCTTCCACAGACCTTCTGCTTAAAACTACGGCATGTCCAGTGTATGTATCCTTTTTTAAGAGCACTCATTGCGCATCCAGCAGCAAGAAGCCCCAGCACGGCCATTGGGCAGGCACACAGCGCCCAGTCCCACACCAGCTAATGCCCCTGTGAGCTCAGTACTTGCCCAGCCCCAGGCTGGCCAGCACCACCACTGATCCTGCCATCCTGAGTCACTTGTTGGGAGGATTGCCTTGGTAAGGTTTAGGGTTCTACATATTTCAATGATTGCAGATCTAGGGGGAGGTTAACAGAGCTTGAGGAGGAGGATGTACCACTGAATGCAGAATTTACAGGCCCCAAGGGCATTTGGCACAAATCCCCAAGATAAAGCCACCTCAGCAAGTGTGCTGAACCAGCTCCAACCGGGTAAGAGGTAACCCTGGCAGGGGCAGATGGTGACCACCAACTCATGGACCACCGAGTCAAGAAACCCACCGACCCAAGAGAAGAGAAGGACTGAGTGTGCAGACTAATTAGCATGATAAGTGAGAAAATTATTAACCCATAGAAGATAGAATAGTCATTAGTAAGAGAGCTGGGTAACTTGTAGCTAATGAACACCAATTCCTTTGTTAAAATGTATAAATAGTGAAGAGTTTTGGTAGTTATCATTTGATTTATGTAAATACCTCAACTCTGTGCGGATTGGCCTCTTGCACACCTGATGAAAGAACTTGTTTGGGACAACACCTCCACACCACCAGGCTGCTTCCTCCCATCACCCAGACTCTCCAACAACAGCTGCCCTGCAGGCTGATGCAACCCCAGAGAGGGGCCAGGGAGTATCACCTGACTGCCTCCCACTCCAGATGTCTTCCTCAGCCCTCCTGGTCTTGCTCAGGCTGCAGAAGCCCATGTTACCATGATGGGCACTAAAAGAGCTAAAACCACACAAAAGGGCTAGAAATGACTCTCCAGCATCTGTCCATCCACGTTCCCCTCATTAAACCTCCTGTCAATACAGCCCTGCTGAGACAGCAGCTTTCAGAGCTGGTACATTTCCTGGCTGCACTTCAAATCCGGGTTGAAAGCAATTAAAGCTGCTGGTGTAGAGCTGAGCTCCCAAGGTCCAGCCCTTGTTTAGTAGGTCGAGGCTGGCAGGACAACATGAGAGCACATCCAGCCAGCACGTCCATGCCCGGGATTTGTGTACAGGCAGCCTGGCCAGGATGCAGTAGAGGATTACACCTAAGAAACGAAGAGAAATGGACTCCCCTATGCACTGGCTAAGATGAGCATGTATTCTTCTGTCTAAGCTTAGGTCATCCAAATCCCATAGAACTCAAAGAAAATAAATGTGGAAAGGAAAATCCCTTGTGCCATTTCTTCCACCTTGGCCCGTCCATCAAGTCTGTCCTGGGTTTAATTGGATCAGATTGTAGGACTGGACAAAACTTGCGTGAGCATCCATGATCATTTCATGCTTCCCTTCATTTTAAAGAAGGAGCGATGATACATATTTTGCCTTTAGCACAGCTTTCTTTGCAGACATAATCATTAAAAAAAGAAGGATATATGACCTAGAGTGCAGAAGAAACTCTGTCCTCAGAGAGCAGTATCAGTGGTTCACTGTCAAATTGAAAGGATATTTTCCATGATGATCTGTCTTGGGTGACTTGAACACTTTCATACATAATCTGGATGATGGAAAAGAACATGCTTACTAATTCTGCAGATGACAAAAGCTTTAAGGAAGTTTGAAGACAGCTAGAAAGAACATGATCTTGACAAAGCAAAAGAGCAAACAGTTTTAAAAATGTAACCCAGTTTGTTATCTAGTGAAGAAAAATGCAGTGGCCTACACTTAGTAAAGATAAGCACTTGTATGAAACAGGGCAAGTCAGTGGCACAGCAATGTTTCTGGGGCGCTTGTAAGGAATCATGAAATTAATATGTGTCAAAGTTATGTTGCTACAAAAAGACAATTCATAAAATGCAGTATCTGTAAGAAATCGCTATGGAGCAACAATAAGAGCAAACCCAGCAGTCCTTAGACCTTGGCTGAAATACTGCATTGACAAAGCTACAGGACAACTGGAGAGAGCCAAGAGTGTGAAAAGAACAGAAAATACAACATGATGTATTTGTCATAATTCTTTCAACCATCCTGCACAATGATTGAATGAAGACATAACTAGCTGTCAGATACAAGGAGGACTTTCCAAAACCAGGACGGACTCATCTAAATATTATCTCCCTAAAGGAAGGGGGAAAAGTAATGACTTAAGAAGTCAGTAAATGAGAATTAGAATGAACATCAGAACAGGTGAGGGGATGCTCTTTATCAGAAGGCACCACGAAGCACTAGCGAGATTGCCTGGGGAGGCTGAGAAGCTACTGTCATAAGATGCTGGTTAAGAGCAGGTTGGACAAATCCCTGCCAGGAATGATGTGCCTGAGGGGTGGGTGAGGTGGTGGGACTAGACCCTCTGAGCACTGAGCCTCCAGTTCTGTTCACGGGCCAGGGTGAGAGTGAGGATGTTGCTGAGTCAGCCCTCCCCAAGTCGCACCAAGCATCCACTCAGCATTTTACTACCCTCTGCTTGCAGGAACAGGAACATCCAGTCAGTTTTAAAAGGCTGACCAGTCCTCCAAATAACACTGCTTAAAATACCTCCTGCCCTCCCAGGGCTATAAACAATCTCAGCATATGAAATACAAAACTGGAGTTAAGTCTCTGACTAGCCATAGGAAATACAAAATCATATACTCTGACTTGAAGGATTTATGTGAATCCAGTCAAAACTTTCTGAAGTGGATGCCTCAGATCAGGCCATTAAGTCCCTTACACAGAAGCCTAAATCAGTGGCCTCATTTTCAAACATACACTGAGCTCTCAGCAGCTCCTGTAGCATCTAAGAGGAGACAGTGATTGCTTGTCACATCTGAGGACTCGTGCCACTTTGGCTCTGAAATGTGAACCTGAAAGCAATTTTCTATGCAATTTTTCACAGTCCTAATCCTGGTGTTTCGTGAACACTTTCCCTAGATTTTTTTTCTTCCTAGGCCATTATTTTGTTTGAATGCAAAAATAAATATTTCACATTAAAGCAACTCCAAAGCTCTGACTTTGGAAATCTTCAATGGGTGCAGAACTTGAGGCTGAAAACTACAGCACACTGAAGATTTTACCATATCAAACAGAGTTTGCACTCCCACATCCCCTCCTGCATTCATAATTACATTCTGACTCACATTATAATCACATTCAGATCCCAGTCCTGCTTTGGAAATGTCATGGCCACAGGCAGGGCTGTATCGTCCAGTGCACAGCACCCATCTTTGGTTAAGACGTGGAATCATTATTGCCACAGCCAAGGAACTAGTTCTTCACCATTTGAAAGCACCAGTTCCTGCACCTGGACTCTTGGCTGCGAAGCCTATGGTGCAGAATCCTCAACACCCTCTTTAATAGATAGGTGCAAAAAAAGGAACACAGTTCTAACATATAATGGAGAGATTTTGTTACTGTCACTCTGAAAGAAATAATGCTGAGTTTTTAGGAGCTCAACAATAGACTAAGTATGCTGTATCTGTAAGATGGACAAGTAGTTTGTTACCTATACTTATAGTAGAAGAAAGAAAAATCAATTTTACTCCCAAACTCTGTGTATTTTATTCCAAGTGCATCAAATCCACGATTTGGGGTATGCTTCAAACAGAAAGTCCCAATTTTTCACAAGTCATCCTCAACAAACTGTAAGAACATATTTCAGGGATTTAGTAACAGGAGGATGCACAGCCAATAGCAGATGCTTAGAACACTAATTAAAGTCAGAAATAAGAGAAAAGGACCCACTAAAAATCTTAACCTACTACTATGGAGCATCTGTGTTGGGATCACTCTCCCCTATCTTCAGATATCTCCACAAGACAGGCTTCTGCACAGGACAGTCACCCTTGGCTGGCACCAGAGCCAGAGGAATGAGCACATGGAATCAAATGAAATCAGGTTGCCCAGGGTAGCAGCATTCCCACAGCAGAGAAAGGAGAGCTCCTACTGGTTTTAATGACTGCTTTTCCTTGGATCATCAGTTGGCTTTCTTTAGTCCACTGCATTTATCTCAGGTGGTTTATTTTAGAGGGTTGCAATTCATACAGTACCAATTTTTCTCTCCTTTAGCCTTCCCTCTTTCCTCTTCATAAACCTTAGAAACAGTTAAGAGATTTATAGGGAACTATACCCATATCAGAGAATAAGAACCCCTACCTGACCTAAGCTCCTTAGATTTCAGCCATTTTAAATGAAGTACAAGTTAATTATTAATCCATTTATAGTATATTAAAGATATATTTCTTAAGAAAGTTTTATTTTATGTGTGTTTATGCTGTCCTTTCATTTCCCCACCTAGAAATCACAATGTCCCATGGATATCCTTGAACCATGCTGAAACTGGAAACATAGCCAAGGAGTATCTGCTGAGCCCTCCTGGGTCAAATGCAAACATCAACATCTTCCCTCATTTCAGTAATTTTTCCTTCATTACTATTAAAGCATGAGATTTTTCTAATCTTCACATTAAAAATCCTACCTGACAATGAAAAAAATCCCCTGCAGCTTCCAGTGAATAAGTCACCTCGGCGTGCAGCAGCTATAAATTTGGAAGCTGTTTCCCATTCTCACATGTGACACCTTCAGTTTCTCAGGATAAAGTGAAACATCACCCTGCAGTCCCAGCTGCTTAATCAGAGTGCTTAGGAGATGGTGTCCCCATGCCTGAGCGAGACAGATGGAGAAAGTCACGTTCCACCAGCACGGGGGCCATGGGAGGTGGTGCCTTTCCACGCACCTGCTCCAGCCATCCTGCACGCTGCTGACACAACTCACCTCTGCGGCACCTGAGAAGGCAACAACCCACAGAGCCAGTAAAAAATGACCCAGTCTTATCCCCCTCTATATATTTTATTACCTTCTAAAAACAAATTGGCAACCGAAAACAAACTAACAATGGCATCAACAGGCATATGAAGTAGCCACAGATCTGAAGAGCTGAAGATGCAACAGTTCTGCAGGAGCCTTACAATATTAACCTTATTTTGGGGTAGAATTATACATATTTCAAGGAGTGACTTTGAATACTTCATTTCTTACCAAGGAGGCTTTTGCTCCTGTGAATTTTTTTGTCTGAAGTTGTAATTATTTGGGTTCAGAGAAAGAAGCAGCAGCACTGGGTTTCTTTTTATAAAAATTTGGATGTATTTCAAGGTGAAGAAAAGAATCCTAAACCAATTATATCTATTAGCTACTCCAGTCATAGATGTTCAGAACAATATAGGCAAAGCTAATACAGACAGTGGTAAGACAAGACATTTGTGTTTACCCTTAAAAGCAAGTTCTAAATACTGAGTACCACCACCGAGGAGTTGCTTCGAGCAGAAGGAGCAGGCTCGTGGACAACTCCAGCCCCATGTCAGGAATCAGTCCGTAGGGAGCAGCCACCATACAGACCTCTTGAATACCTGCTGTCAGCCACAGGAGGGCAAAGCGAGCCCAACCAAACTAAAGAAAAGAGTAAAGCAGCCAGACCAAGGCAGGATCATATGTGGTCAAGGGGAGAAGGTGTCGGGACCAAATAAAGGAAATACAGACTATTTCAGGACATCCTCCAGACAAAAGGTCAGGAAGTGCCATCAGACAGCATAGAGAGGAGAAGCCTGGCAGGGCTGCTGGTCGCTGGCAAAGGGTCTTGGGGACCAGATCCCCTTTGTGCCAGTTGAGTCCCAACTGGAGGCTCTCTGCACACCAGAAAATCAGGCCCAAAAACCTCAATAGCCTGTGGGTGGTTTGCCGAACAGAGCACTGAGCACTGATTTCAGAGTAAACTTATTTGGCCATCGCAGACACAGCGGCTATTCATAATTTACCCTCAATCAAAAACAATTTTGTGATTTGAAAGAATACTCGTTTTTCACAAATGCTGGCATCTCCCCAGCAATCAGTGAATTCCCTGGCAGCCAGCCAGGCACATCCACTGGTGGCAGCAGTAATTCCTTCTCATTAGAATGTTTATATGTGCATAGATCTCAGCCAGGTGAATTCACAATATGCAGTAGAATGACAAATGTATCACATACAGCAAAGGGCTGAGAAGGTGACTCTGAAGAATTTTATGTCACTGGTTGAAAGAATGATCCGAATACACAGTCAGTTCTCAAGGCTTTTGAAATCCCAAATTTATAGCCAGATTTCTGCCTTTTACTTTGTCCACAGATTTGCTTCAGTTTTCATTAAATAGATTATAAAGGTAACAATTGTATGATTTGTTTTGTAACTCAGTTGAAAATTTTTTAAACTTAAACACTCTGGAAATTTTTTTAAAAAGTAAATCTTGTTTTTTCCTTAGAAAGATGAGGCAGATCATTCCCAACTTTGCTGCAGGTCCTGTGGGAAATAAAAGGTGCTTATGCTATGCATTTTTCAACCTAGCTTAGAGCTGTTATATATAGTTTTAATTTTTTCCCCACTTAGACACATTCTCTTTTCTCACTATCAAAAAATCATGTCTAGGGGAGGACCCAACAGATCACAAAGGATGCTCAGTACTTTAATTTATTCCTTGTGTGCTCACATCACCCGAACACACAGGTTTGACACACAGGTGACCATGACCAGAAGGACAAAAAGGCTGCCTTCACCTTCAAGGTGTCCTCCTCTCAATGTGCACATGCCAACAGCCAAAACAGCTTGGCCAAAAATCCATGTCTTCCAGTCTGAGAAAAAACAATGTTTCAAATTTGCTGATGACACCAAGTTGGGAGGGAGTGTTGACCTGCTGGAGGGCAGGAGGGCTCTGCAGGGGGATCTGGACAGACTGGAGAGATGGACTGATTCCAATGGGATGAAGTTTAGTAAGGCCAAGTGCTGGGTCCTGCACTTTGGCCACAACAACCCCATGCAGTGCTACAGGCTGGGGACAGAGTGGCTGGAGAGCAGCCAGGCACAAAGGGACCTGGGGGTACTAATTGAGAGGAAGCTCAACATAAGACAGCAGCGTGTCCAGGTGGCCAAAAGGCCAATGGTATCCTGTTCTGTATCAAAAATAGCATGGCCAGCAGGACCAGGGAAGGGATCCTTCCCCTGTACTCTGCATTGGTGAGGCCACACCTTGAGTATTGTGTTCAGTTCTGGGCCCCTCAGTTCAGGAAAGATATTGAGGGGCTGGAGCGGGTCCAGAGAAGAGCAACAAGGCTGGTGAAGGGACTAGAACACAAGTCCTGTGGGGAGAGGCTGAAGGAGCTGGGGGTGTTTAGTCTGGAGAAGAGGAGGCTTAGAGGGAGGTTATAGCCAGGTGGGGGTTGGTCTCTTCTCCCAGGCAGTCAGCAATAGGACAAGGGGGCACGGGCTTAAGATCTGCCAGGGGAAATTTAAGTTGGATATTAGAAAAAAATTCTTTACAGAGAGAGTGATCAGGCATTGGAATGGCCTGCCCAGAGAGGTGGTAGATTCACCGTCCCTGGAGGTTTTGAAACTGAGATTGGACGTGGCACTGAGTGCCATGATGTAGTAAACTGACTGGAGTTGGACCAAGGGTTGGACTTGATGATCTCTGAGGTCTTTTCCAACCCAATCAATTCTATGATTCTATGAAATGTAAAAGTCATACAAAACAAAATGATTTTTCAAAATAATCCTTTCCATCCTGAGAGATATCCCAAAGAGGCAATTCCAGGAAAAACCATTCTTTCACATGCCACCTTAAACATAAAAACCAGTTGGGATTAGTTGCCAATAACACACCAATATTATCACCCTGTTTTCTTCCAGAGAAATCATGCCTTTTGTGCTTTAGAATGAGGGATTATATCTCTTTTTTATGGTTCTTAAACCAGTTGCACCACCCTGTTGAACACTCCCATGCTTTCAGGCAAATGCTATTTAATGAAAACAGTCTGCTCACATGACTGGAAGCTTCAGCCCTAAAGAAAACACTGACCATCGTGAGACTCCCTTGCAACAGGACAGGGGTAATACTGCGGAGTGCAGAAGTCTTTAAACACAGAGACCGTGTTTCCTATCTGTGCTAATTGCCTGTCTGTGCAGGAAGCATGTGGCTGCTTTCTCCCCTTGGGAGGCAGGCACTTGGGCTTTTCATCCAAGAACTGAATTTGCAATTTCCAGGTGTATTTCAAAAGAAATTTGAAAGTTCCTCAGCTTGTCTGCAGGTATTTCAATCCCATCACTCAGGCAGGAACTGAACAGCTGCTACATTGAAGGAAAACCCACATGTCTGAAGCAGAAAAGAGGAAGATGTTACAAGCAGACCTGAGCAAAAGACAGCTTATGATTTAGTTATGAGAATGCAATTAGGAGTGTAAGAGTACTGGAATACCCTAGAAGATACTTTCTTTGAGGCCTCCCCCTTGGGAAGGCAAGAGGCTCTGCTGTAAATGTGCATAAGACCTAGGTCACCTCTTCTTTGTCACAGACCCCTGATGACTTCCAGGGCTCCTGCAAGGCTGAAGTAGGACCTCATGAAGGAAATTGGTGCCACCATGCTTGTGTCAAACTAAATCTGAAGAACAGTTAAAGTAACAGGGAAGACTGATTTTTGCAACACTTGGGAAAAGTTATTGAGCCTGCAGTAGCCTGTCCTGATACATTCATGTCTGCTATGAAATCACCCCGGTTACATCTTCCCAGGCGAGGATTTTTAGCTCAGAGTTCAGTGGGGCTGCAGACAGGCAGGAGAAATACCTAAGGCAAGAATGGAAAGAAGGGATGAGGCAGCAACTGAAGAACCAGGGATGTGCTACTGGACTGTGGGGTGCAAGAATGTGCACACAGGCAGAACAAAAGAGCACTATTTCAAAATGATGGGAGGGACAGGGACTGCACGGTCAGAGATAACAGGAGTCAGCAGGGGAAGGAACTCGGGTCAGACAGAAGCAGGGGGACTTTGGCATTGGAGTCTAAGTGACAGAGATTGTAGCGGTTAGCAAATGCAGGAAAAGAAGGGGAAGTCAGTCTCTTTGTACAAGGCTGTTTTGAGGAAGGTCAAGTTCCTTGCATTTGGTCGGCAGAGGGGGGTGGATAAGATATATCTTTTAAAATCCTTGAGCTGCTTTTCAGTCTTTTATGTTAACTTGGGTTGAGTTAATTCACTATTTGCATATCATCGCTTTTTGCTGCTAGGCAGTCATATTTGCCATTTTGAGTCTAATTAATCATTAAGTCACCTAAAGCCTTTGTACTGACATTTGAGAAATTCAGTAAATAAAGGTAGGTCTGCTTTGGTTTGTGTCTTTGTTGAAAACAGGCTTGCTAGCCAGGGACAGATGTGACACCACACTAAAGCTGCACACTTACAGCCTTCAAACCTTGACAATCTGTATCTTTATAAGCATTACACGTGTGCACTTCTAAGTCAAACTGTACACTTAGAATATCTTCACTGAAACATCTCATGTATTTGATGCAGAAATAAGTTTTAAAAAGCCAAATACACTACAAAGGGTGCGACAGAGTAAAAATAGTTCCCTGTCTGTACATGCTTATCCAAGGAGCCTACGATAGGTGCCCTCTTGGCCAGTCATAGCCAGTGAGATGGGCCTCTCAGAAAAGGATTCAGCATCAACAGGGTCAGTTTTCTGAATATTTAGAACAGCCAGCAAACCCTGAGGAATGGTACAACTCAGGGAATGACATCAGGGGCAGTCTGGCCTGGGGCTACGGGTTCAGTTCTGCCCATTTTTACATGGAGCAAAATGTAGTGTTTGCTAAAGTGAGGCATTCCCAAGGGGACAGGATACAGTTGGTACAAGGCGGAGGAGGAAGAGGTGTCTCAAACCCAGCTGGACTCAGACCAGCAGAAACCTCGAGGCAATACCTCACAATACCTTTCCCAAACTTTGGGCAAGTAATGAAGTATTTTGATAAACATGCATTGGTCATCTGAGCAGACAACAGGAATTAAAAGGGTAAAACTTATATCAGATAGGTCTATGAATATCAAAACTCACAATAAAATACTCAGTTCTTCTTGAGTGAATCAAACAGAGGAAATGAGGCACATTTCTGTTTAACATTGATTTACTAGAACTGCACTTTGCATTTTTGCCATCACTATTAAAGTAATAGTTTTGATTGATAAGAGCTCATCTTAATTAGCCAGATCAATCAAGGCACAACATCAGTATTTCTGAAAGCATCTGAAAAAGCAGCCTCCTTCTGCAAGAAAAGCTTATTTCCATTTGAAGATTAAAGGTTCTAGACAGCAGCAATATGTTTCTATCTGCCATTTCAAAAGGAAGACTTGAAAACATCACGCTGTAGCACATGAGAGATTAAAAGATACAGGGAAATATCTTGCAGCCAATCCTGCTTCTCATAGGTCTTTCCTCTTCAATCCTGTCCAGCAACAGTCTTTAACAAGAACAGTATAATCTCATTAATCAAGGAGTATTAACAAGAGATCTTAATGCAGCATTTTCACCCATCCATCTCAGATGCAGTCTGACTTTCGCCGTGCCATTGTCCCTGAATTCAGCAACGAGAGAATCACACACCACTAAGTGAAGTGATCCCTCCTGCTCAGTGATGCCAGTCATGTGGTGGATCAGAGCAGGACCTGCCCAGCCAGCAGAGTTGGGGACAACAGCAAGGTCTGCAGATCACTACCACTTTTTCCTGTGCCTTGACTTCAGCAGCAGCAAGAGAAAGCTGTCACCCCACTCCAAACTGTGCTGTGCAAGGAGGGGCAGCTGGGAATGGGAGGGAGAGAATGAATGACAGAGACACCAGAGCATGATCTGCCTTAACTTTGCTCTTCCATCCTCTCTGGGAAAGGCCCTGATTAATTCACAAATGCAGCAAAGTGACGACATAGTAGAAAATTTGTCTAAGCCCCGTTATCTCCACTGCTTCTATCACCAGTAGCGTTCTTGCTGTTAGAGACATTTTTAACCAAGCAACATTTTCCTGAAGCATACTGCTGTTCCAGAAAACCTTTCTGCTTGCAGATATACTGCTTTCAATTAAAACTGCTTGGAAAGCAGGCAGGGAGATTGCACGAGGGGGCAAGCAGGCAGGCACATGCACGTACCATGGGTTTTGCAAATCGGTGCCCCAGTGACCAGGGGGGTACCTGAGTCTCCTGGAAGCTGCACATAATGCTCTTGCACATCAGGACAAGCAGAAGCAAAATGTGCACTGTGCTGAGAACACACCCAGCTATTTTATACCCAAACCACATGTTTCCATTTTGGATGAAAACAGTCCAAAAGAATTTTTTTTTTTTTTTGGTTTAGGTTTTTGTTTTTAGTTTTTTGTTTCAATGTAAAACAGACGTAGTCAAAAACCTTGAAAGTCGCAGCAAAGCGAAATTGTCATTCCCTGGACAGCTGTGACAGGGTGACTGCCAGCTACAAGGCATGGAAACAAACCCTTTTAGAAAATATTCCTGCAGCCAGACAGCACCACTTACATTTCTCTCTCCTTGACTTCATAGTCTCCTTACATTAAGCATTGGGGGGTCTGAGCATTATTTTACTCTGCTGTTGGTTGGACCTGTGAACACATATCCATAGGGTTCTATTCTGGAGAAAAAGCTGAGCCAAATATTTCCACATAATAAATTTAGACTCCACAACCCCACAGTTAACCTGTGGACACAGTACTTCCTCTGGCAGTGGAAGTCCTAATGGCCTTATGCTCCTGCACACCACTAACTCTGCCTCTCTGATCTAGACCAGATTTCCAAACCTGCAACACACCATTTGCAACCCTTACAGGACACATTTACACTCTGACTGACAAACTGTACAATCGCACACTCAGTGTGCAAGGACTTGTTAGACACCCAGCTTGGGTTTAAATCCTCTTTTTCCTTTATATTTAGCAGTCTTAGCTGCTTTAGCTGACACCAGGGGCTTTGTCACTTCTGCTCAGCATCAGCAAGGTTTTCACTTTCTGTCACAACCACTTAATGGCATGCAGAACATGGACACTAACACTCTAATTGCTTTGCTGTCATCCCTGTCCAGCCTTTGTTCTCCAGGAGCTCATTTGGAGCGAGCATGGCTCACCTCTCTCAGCTGCACTAGCTGGGCTTGAGTGAGGCTGGGGGAGCACCCGGCAGCAAACCTGGGGCTCTCACTGATGTGGTCATTACCCTCCAGGGTACAAGTGCCTGAGTGCCACCTCCCGGGCACAACCCTGAGTGCCCGTAGGAGTGACACACACAACACAACACTGTTTTAGTACTGGCCAGGCTACTGAGAGGGGTTCTGTTCAAGATTCAGCTTTTCCTTCCAGCTGGCAGTGTTCAGCTCTCCCTTCTGCGATCCCACTAGCCTGTCACGTATACTGCAATCCATGAAAAACTGCTCCAGCTTTCCAGAAACTGCAGCAAACTTGCACCACCTATCGACACGACAGAGCCATTGGTTTGGGGCCAGAAACCCAGCACAGCAATCCAGCAGAGCTTCATAATACTGATCATTGTGCTCCCAGCATCCTACGTTATGACAGGCCTCCAAAAAGCAGCACTTGATCTATGAGTTGTTTGGCACATGCCGGGGTGCACCTGACCCAACTGCATCTTCCGCCCTCTCACACATCCACCCTTCCCAGTAGGGTGGGTAAGCCTGGAGGCCCCTGGGGCTGGCTGAGTTTGCTGTTGCCCCTTGGTGACCAACTGTGCTTTGCAGAGAAGGTCCTGTGCCTCCTCACCTCTGGCTCAGGCATTTCTGGATTCCTTGTGACAAAGAGTCCTGTCCACAGAGAACTTCCTCTGTGTGGGGAGACTCCAGCTGGTCTGGGGTCTCTGTGGAATAATTGGACTATGCTAGGAACCTTCTGCACACGTCAGGGTGATATGCACGGAAGGAAAGGCTGTAACACCTAGAACGGAAATCCGGTCTCTAAAGTGATGAGTCATGTTTACCGACATGCGTGGTTTGTGTGTCCAATTAGGAATTATTTATGTATAGAGAAACCAATGGTCCTTGGACATGTGTCCATACTCAGGTCCATAAGAACTGCAGCTTCTGATACAATAAATGTCCTGTTTTTGGAAGAAGACGTGTCGTTCCTTTGACCCACCTCGACCTCACGACAACATTCCTCCACTTGAAATTAACCTTCTTTCTCCTTTCCATGTCTTTCAAGAACTCAAAGACAACACCTGCTCCAATTTGATTTATTCTTACTGTATAGGAAGCTCTCTGTTTATCCCTACCCCAGTGACCCTGCAGGGAAGGGATGCCCAGTTATTTCTTCAACAGTTTTGAACATGTCTTAGCTTTTCAACATATTTATTAATATTACCCAGTCCATTACTCTGCAAGGGCTCTGCAACTTGAAAGATCAGTCAGGTCTAAGGTATTTTAATCCATTTTTTCCAACTCTCTTTTTGATATTTGGAAAAAATTACACCGATGTCTTTCTTCATATATTATATATCAGTAGTTAATTGCAGAATAACCTACTGTAGCCTAGAAACAGTATTATTATTGTTGACTGTTTCTCAAATGTTCCTTGCTCAGGTCACTGCCTTGACTGGGATAAAACAAGCACCAAGGAACTGCAGTGATCCAGAAAGTGCTCGCCAACTCACATAAGGGTCAGATTCTCATCTTTATTATAATATTGTTTCTTTCCAAAAATTATGTATGAGACAAGTCTTTTGATATTCAATAACCTGTTTATGGGAAATGACTTTACACAAAACATCAAATGACTTGACAGCAGACTGAATTTAAAATATGATTTTTTAAAATGCTCATGAAATTCATATTGGTTTAAATATAAATTAGTGAGAGTGCCAGAAGGGATGAATGTATTTCACTTCTTGACTGCAGATAATTTAAATGTACAGTTTTACCTACATTGCCTGTATTCATTGTACTTTCCTATTAAAGGATGCAGGAGTTTTTCAGCTGCCTGGTCACATAGATTTCCAGAAGGTGAAGGGGTGAAAGGAGATGCCTTTGGACAGGCACCCTGCCTACCAGTGCCAGATCAAACCTGGCTATCCTGAATCTGCAGAGTCCCAAGAGAGAAACAACAACTGCACAAGATGAGGGGTATCATTTTGCCAGCTTGTCACCTTGGTTCTAGGAGCATTAACTGCACTACTGTGATGTCCCACCCTCTGGGGGAAGGGAACACCCAAAATTTGCAGATGCTCATGATTAAAATTTATGACAAAAATCAGAGGGTTTGAAAAGCTTGCAAAGTTTTATTAGAAAACTACACACTTGGCATGGAAACTGGTACAATAGTCCCCGACCTCCTATATAAGCACACCACAGCAGGCTTTGGATAAAGGGGTAGGGTGAAAGGGAAAAGAGAGAGAGAGAGATTAATTAAATGGGGGAAGAGAGAAAGAAAGGAAAAAAGAGAGCAGACAAGATCATCAGCACTGGCTCCAGGATCGATGCTGCTGATGGGATGTCCAGAGTCATCGTGCACAGTCTGTTCTTCTAGACCTTTCTGGTCACAGGGCTTCGAGGGTCTTTGGGGTCTTTGTCCCCCTACAGTCTATGCCCACTTCTTGAACTCATTACTGTGCTTGTGCTGGACTGTGTTGTGCTTATCTCCAGGAGCCAGAACAAGGATGTTTGTCCCAGGCAGAGTGCTGCCCTACCTCTGCATGTCCCTCTTCTCCAGCCACATCCTGTTCTTTCTCACAGCATGTTATTACGGCAATCCTTGGCTGTTATTACCAACAATCCCATTGGTTCCACAGCTATCCGGCTGTTAGTGTTTGCAACATATGCATTAGTCCTTTATCTGCTGAGCTTCTGCAACCACTGAACACACACACATCCGAATTAAAAGTGAAAATAGACCCTTAGATACTCTGACCAATGTTCACCCTATAGCAGTATCCCTCACTTAAGCAGTATTGTGTTTTCCAGGACAAATTCCAGATCTATGAATTACATTATTTCAACACAAATTCGTCCCACAGCTTTAAATAAAGTGAGTACTCTTTATTTTCTGCCCATAAATACTCTGTGTTTTAAAGATTTGATGCCTGCTACCCCAAAGTGAAGCTGAAGAGATAAATGCAAATTATTCTGAAAGACCTCTGTGCTCCTCCATGCTCAGCTTCAGGATCTTACAAGCATTAAAAAATTCATACAGGAGTAAACACCTACCCTGATAGGTGCCTAGAACAGATGAACAGGCTTGCATAAAATAATAACCAAAATTTCACTTAATATTTGAATTCAACCTCTGACATGAGAACTATCCCACTGGTGCCTTACTTCCTATGCACACAAGCAAATGCCTCTAGACTTCTTATTTTTGGAAGTGGAAGCAAACCACAAGGCAGCCAACCTGACCAACACCGAGAATCAACCTAATTTGTCTCCACAACCAGATCCCGCATACTTGAGACAGTCCTCAAAACCCCAATACCTGCACAGCCATGTACTATCCACACATCGGCTCTTGCTTCACTCTAAGCACCAAATATTTAAACACACAGTAAAGTGCCACTGATGTACGTAGTTTAAGAGTGTTTCAATAGAGAGTGATAACTAAAATAAATCCCTCTGCATAAAATCAGCTCTGTGTATTTTTCCACCCTCTATTAAATTACAGCATCCCCAAATTATGTTAAGAGAAGCCCTGTCTAAAATGTGAGGTGCTGTATTTCATCAACTATCTGAGATGACTCGAGATTACAAGTACTGAAATAAAATGAACATCCTGTTCCAGTTTCTTTAACTAAATTTTCTCCCTCAAATAGCATCAACAAGTGACTCAGTACAATGTCATAACAAACAGTACTTGTGCTGCAGCAATGTACTTGGCAAACAGCAACTATCACAAGTAAACCAGTCACATTTTACTGTAGTTGCTAATAAAAAGATCTTAATTTTATCTTGGAGGAGGAAAAAAAAAAAAAGAAAATTTAAAATAACCAGATGGCAAGTAAACAAATTATTGCCGTAATAGTGGGAAAACTATTTGTTTGCATTTGGATGAACCCATAAATGATGTTTAGGACTAAATTTGGCTCCAAGTTGTGACACCAATTTATAGTGAAAATATATTGCTCCTCAGTCTCACTGAGACCAGCAAAAGGGACATCCCTCTTCTCTCTCAGATTTTGATTGAAGTATCCCAAGCACTAATTCCACCTAGGCAAGGGAGAAAAGGGTTTATAGCATAGCAGGACCAGCCTGCTTTAGATCACTCATTTGTATAGTGAATTAACATCAGGTGGGGCCGCTCACAAGCTGCACTTGTACACTATTCTAGGGGTTTCTGATGCACTAGATGGATACAGTGTGTCTCTCCCAGATGCCCAGCTTCCAAGCAGTGACTTTATTGCCACATCACTGCTACCAAAGTACTATTGTCTGCACTGCAAGTTTCTTACACTTCTGAATCCTAGAAAAACACTGAAAGCCTCTTCTCAAACAGCACTCTTTGCTGAGCAGTCAGCCAAATTACTACACATTACATTTTGCATTATGCAGACCACAATCTACGTCACTACAGTACCCAGGTCTTCGTAAATAATTTGGGATGAAAGGACATGCCATTTGGAGAATCCACTCATTTCTATGAAACAAAAATCTCATTAAAAATAAATTCCTTCTCACCTGTAGCTACCTCAGTAATTAAGTGCAGCTATATTCATTAGTTATAATTTGGAGATTACATGGGATAATAGCATGCTCAAATAAGGAAAAATGATGTTTGGCTTTTGAACATGTAGGTTTGTAGCAAATTCCTTAAAGAGGAGTATGCTTTATGAAAGCTATGGATACAAACAAAGTAGCAATTTTAATTCTTTACTGTGAGAAGTGAATATAAAAACAGTTCTCAGAAACCCAGGAGACTAACCTTGCTGTTTCTTTGGCCACACTCTTCCAAACATCAAGTAGTCATTTTGAAGCTTTGTTTTTGAGTAGTGGGAGCCCCAGGATGTCTGTGTTGCCCCAGCCCAGTGAGGAGAGTGGCTACAGCCCTTTGTGAGAGACCAGAGCACTGCCGAGGCAGGGCTCTAGTAACAGGCAGGTGAGACCCCGCCAGCCAGCACTGGCTAATTATTGTCAGAGCTTTCATTTTCTCATCAAGGGTGCTGCAAGCACGTGTCAGAGCTATGACTGGATGGGTAGAGGTGAAGGTTTCTTCTCCTGCTGCAGACCAGAAGCATAAAAAACCATTAGGTTGCATTTGCCTTCTCCACAGACCTTAATAACCTACCCATGAACCCCTCACTGACAATCTTTACCTGCCCACTTGCCTGTCAATTCATTTTCCTGACCTGTATGTTGGGGTTAGCCCAGTCATACACACAAAATTCAAGCAACACACAAAATCACCTTGTCTCACCCGGACAAAAAAAAAAACCCAGCATCCGATTTGCTTCCCTATTTGACCTGTCAGTTTTCTGCTAGATTTTTCAGCATCAGTTTCACCACTTGAGATAGACTGCATAGCGGCCTCCCTCAAAAATTAAATGGCCATCAGGGCACTGGATTTCACCATAGAACAAAGATAGAAGTAGTAACAATGAAAAGTGAGCACAGATTTTGGGGCAGGTGATGGCACATTTGAAGGTTTTAGTGGATGAAGTTGTTTGTAGTAATCAATCCTGTGTGCCAGTGAAAAGCATATTGCCCCTTAGATTCACGACACTTATTTTTTACCATCTAAAATCATGTGATGGTAGTTCAGACATTCCCTTGGATAAGCACTCAGCTTTTAACCCTCTCTTTTCAACTTAGGAAACAAAGTTGTAGTCTTCAAAATAGTTTTACAGTGACTTCATATTTTAACTTACCACCCAGCAGGTCAGAGCAGTTTTGGTCATCTCTGATAAACTCAAATGGAGGAGATATGACCATAAAAAACCAAAAGCAGTATTTGTCTTCCTTAAATCACATAAAAGTTAGTTAGTTTTGCTCAAAATAATTATTTCAAACCCTTGCAAACTTCATGGTATGGAACTACCCACAGAAACATTATGAACATGCACCAAGCCATTTATTTTACCATGCTACCAAAGTTAGGTGTTTTCTTAAGCAATTGTAGAAAGTCAGATGCATGGAAACAAATGTGCCTTTATCTTGTAAACCTAAACATTCTTCTGCTGGAAAGAAAAGAAATACTGTTTTTAATGCAGATCTGTTATGAAAATGAAACAGCTGTTCCCCATTCACTTACCCCACTGCTGCCACAGTCTCCAACAGCTGCAAATTCAGGCTCCGTCATAGAATATTCAGATTTTGTTGTGGGTCTCGAATGGGAACCCCCATGAAGTGGGAGCTGCTGCTAGGGCTGTTAGCCTGCTGGGGTGCCACTGTCTTGCCCAAAACTTCCACAGCAAATGCACCATCTAACTTCTTGATAGTTCAGATGTTTCAAGCTACCCTAGAGTGGTATTTGATGTCCTAAATGCTACTGTCAGCCCAGTGTGCTATTTCTGAGCTCTCAACCACCTGTCCACCCCTGGGAGAGCCCAGGAACAGCTCCCTGCTCTGCTGAAGAGTCATGCCTTAATGAGTTTCTTCAACAGTTCCTTTTGACACTGCTGAGTAGATTAAAAAAAGATCACCTAAGATGAATTACAGTAATAATTAAGAGCTGACCTGCTGGCAGTTAAGCCAGATATCTTGCCTTTCGTAAGAGCCCATCTTGCAGGTGCAGGATGCTGTAGTTCATCGTGATAAGTTACTCTTTACCCATGTAGAGCAGTGCAATTTGCCTTATTTTATAAATCACTTCCTCAAAACAAGAACAAAACAACTCAAACCACTCTCATTTTCCATTTGCAAGACTCAGTGCTTTTTCAGAAAGCAGAAAAATATTTATTTCCATGGTAGAGGGAGGGAAGACTTTGTTTTCTCCAGGATTAATCACTCCTGTACTTGCATCCAGAGATATAAATCTAGATGATATAGATAACAAGAAGAGACAAAACTTAACCACTCCAGATTTAATTTTATAGCACAGATTAGAAAAAGAACCTGGAGTTAAAACATCCCCACTTACCAGCAGAGACTCCTGGTGTCCAGGGCAGAGTGAAGAGCAAGAACAGCAGGTGACCCGACCCACTGCCTCCCTTGCTCTGGCCACATGCTGCCTTTACTCCACGGGGCCTTGGCCATGATACGTGCCATGGAAATATCTAAAAACCTTCTAAATACCCAGCAGGGCACTACGTGGTTTTCTGGATAGCAAACAGCCACTATCATGAGCCACAAGCCCAGCAGCTGCTCCTCCTCCCACCTCCCTATCCATCACTTCCCTGAAAAATTGGTGTAGCAATAGGTATTTCTGAATCCAGCCAGCCTGGTGAGACAGACGCTGTGCTTCAGTATTCAGAAACAGCCCAGTCTCGGTTTAAGCAGATATTTTGGTGTCTGTTCGGCTCTTGTCCTGCACATCTTGGCATCTCATTGAAATGGGCTTTACTAAGCACTTACATAGTAGAGCTGTAAAGAAACCAGCTGGTGAATTTGAAAGAGTGCAGTCCTTACAGCTTTCCCCTCTGGGAATTTCTTGAAGCACACACAAAAAAATTAAAGTTGTATCACTTTTTCTACCACATTATAGGTTTCATTTCCAAATCCATACTCTGAATGAAAAAAAAAGTCTCAATATCCCTTCTGCATTAGGCTTCAAACTTTACAGGGGCAAAAGGAGCTGCTAAATTGAAACAAACAAACAAACAAACCCAAACAAACAAAAAAAAACCCAAAAAAACAAAAAACCCCCCAAAAAACCATAACAGCAGGATTACAGTCCCACTTCCAATCCAAAGCCACAAAGAAGTTACTGTGTCACTAAAATAGTTGCTGCTGCAGTCCAGTGTTAGCCCAGCTCGACCACATATCAAAAAGGAATACCTAACATTTAGCTATAGAGACCTGGGCTACAGCCCCTGGAAGGGACAGTGACAGGCAGTGCCAAGAAGATTTTTTGACAAGGGACGAGCTTTGGATGGGGCAAGGTATGGAGCCTGCAAAGCTGATCCAGGGAAGAAAAAACAGACAGAAAGGCAGGACCCTGAAAGCCCACAAGAAGTGGCAGGGTAACAAAGAGGTGAACTGCTGGAGCCGCAGAAGTTCAGACAAGCCACAGACCAAGGCTGCAGGCAAAGGAAGGCAAAAATAACCTATAAGTCTATTCCAGCTGAAGACATGGAAGCAAGAAGAATTTAAAAGAAGAAAAGGGGGTATTGCCCCATGGGAACGATGTATATGTAGTCAGACAGCAATTTTAGTGGGCTCTGGTATTGTTGTTTGTTGAACAGCAAATCTTCCAAGGCCACAAAGCCTGACCATATCCTTGTTCCCAGAAACTGCCCATTAAAAAGCTACTCCACAGTTCTCACTCAAAGTGACACTCAGAAGAAATCCAGCTCCACACAGGATTGACCTGCCAGAGACACAGAGCTACCCTAGCAAGTCTGCAGAGTATTTATGAAGCTAAATTATACAAAGGGAATAATTTGCAACGTAATGGTGTATTTGTATTCTGAATATCTGATTTCCTGTTCAACAAATAACCTAAACATTCTCAACCAAATGAAATGTAGACAAGACTTAAAATGTTTGAAGAAAAGCACTCATCCAGAAAATTAAGGTCAACATGGAACAGATGGTGCCTCTGAAAAATGTGGCTTCAACATTTATCTTTATGTAAAATAAAAATCTTTTAAAAACCTCCGGCTGTTTGGTGACAGTCCTACTTGAAATATTAAATCTTGCACTCCATGGATAATAAAGAAGCACTAAAAAATGACTTCAAAATACTAAATCTAAATAAAGTTCTCTCAAGTACTGTGCAATAAGATCTTTTGTGGGCATGTAAATATGTATCAATAAAATATAGATTCAAGCACCTCTGTAACTGCTATAAATATTGCAAGTGCTCTCCTCATTTCCATAAATATGACCCACGACTCCCAAGTGAAAAGCTTTCTCATTTGCAGCAGTCAGGAAAAAAATGGTCCTTTCTTCTTTATCAAAGTCTTTTGAAAGGCTGAATTTGAAGCCCAGCACACAGGGAGTTGTGAACAACTTGTTACAGTGATGCAGGAAATGCCTTCTCCAGCCTCGGTGGATTCTATCAATGGGCTTGCAGGAAGATCACATTTATTCTTGAGGCAATGTCATACCTATCTGGGGAGGGAGACAGGGGCTCTAACTGGGCAGGGCTGCAAATTACTTTGGTAATACACAAAGGTGGTAGAACAAGCAGAAATAATGAGACAGACCTGTCAAATACCCAAGGAGTAAGAACATTAGAGACAGACCAGAAGCAGTTGAGTACTGACATGAGCAGCAGTGCAAGTACTCACAAGGCAAGGTGAGCAACAGGCAGTGGAAGGCTCTGCAGGACACACAAATCAGAAGATTTTCTCAGGACAGGTAAAATAGAAGGCAGTCAGAGAAACCACAAAGCTGCACAGCAGGGATCTCTCAAGTTCACAAGAAACAAACAAAAAACAAAAACAAAACAAAAAAAAAAAAAAAAAAAAAAAAAAAAAAAAAAAAAAAAAAAAAATTCAAAGCTCTTGCATCTTGAGTGAACCAAATATTTTTGGAAGATGAGGTAACACCTGTGGTACCTAAAAATACTCTCCTGTGGAGATCTGTGTGTCACCCTGCTGACAGCTGGGGCCCTCTGACAGGCTGTTACTTCTGATCGCAGGCTACGCACATCCCCCAAACTGCTGCACACAACACCCGAGTACATTAAGCTCATCCGTCAGTGGCCACCTCAGTGCCTGGACTGAAGAAGCCTGTGATAACAACTACAACTCACCAGCTTTGGACATCAAAGCAGCCACAGCCATGGAAGGAGCCATCGGCTCAGACCACCCAAACTAAATCACAATTAGCCCAGTGAAAATAGGCTGGATATCCCCAAAACCACAAGGTAATTACAGATCTACTACCAGTTTGTTTCCCAGTCAGCAGACATCCACTTCATTTTTCCAGTGTGGCTTTCACTCACTTATATCTACTAGAAAAACCCAGATTTTTGTAGCTCACCTTCAGCTACAATACCGATGAAGGTGCACAGAGAGCTCCTGCAAATCTGCTTGGCTAAAAAAGCTACAGGAAGCATATTGCAGCAATTTTCCTGAGTTGACACATCCTTCTTATTGGCTTCATGATACTGACTTACTCAGGTTTTGGGTCCCACTTCCTCTAGAAATTATCTCTGATTCCCTGTACTACTGGGGAAAATAAGCCCAGCAAGAACATTTACACTCACTGTCCCTAGCAATGGACCCTGCCATCAGTAAAGCACAGTGAAAATGAAACTAGACTGGGTGTACCAGGGAAAGGCTTGCAAGAACGGCTTTTGCACAGGGGTTTCTTGCTTCAAGGTCATCCCAAACCACATCACAGACAGCTGTGATAAGCAACAGCACAATGACAGCTCACCAGTCTTAAAAACAGTAGAGTTTATGGAGTTCAGCCCCCCTAAGTCTTTGTTAAACTAAAATAG
This sequence comes from Grallaria varia, assembly GCA_013396735.1. Classification (NCBI taxonomy): domain Eukaryota; kingdom Metazoa; phylum Chordata; class Aves; order Passeriformes; family Formicariidae; genus Grallaria; species Grallaria varia. Next base: position 765,307 of record VWZG01000867.1, read on the forward strand.
GTATTTTCTTTTTATTTTAAAGAAGATTGTGTTGATGTTGTCAGTTCTATTGCATAGCCAAGCATTGCTGCTGCACATAGAAATGTCTACCTGCATAAGGCCTCAACTTACTATTTCTAAAAATAAAATAAGTCATATTAATTTGCTCCTCCAGCACCTGGTGTTTAAAGTTATTTCTTGGCAACTTCTGTTCTCAGCATTTAAACATTTCTAATATTCAGCTTAAGTCAGACAGCACTGTTGGTTATCCTTCTCTGCCTCACTCATAATTTGGTTGATGGCATGCGGGTGGATTTCTCATAATTAAAAATCCCATTTGCAGACTTTGTATTAGGTGATCTGAAAAAATAGAGCACTCCATTCGAAGGTTAAATATAAGTAGGTTGCAGAGCTCCACGAAAATATTGCATAATTTAGAGATAAAAATAGTTTTGCTTTATTCAAGCTAGGCTGGATAGGTAGATTTTTTTTCTGCAATCAGCCTAAACCTCATCTCTCTAAGTTACATGCTCAAGTTGATTATAGAAAATTAAATTTAGTATTAATCAACCTAGGAAGAAGGAAATTACAAAAATTAAGCTAATGCATAAATCATGGAAAAGAACAGTGGAACCAGCTAGAGGAGATCATATAATGCATCTTCACACTTGTTCCACACCAGAATCAACATCCCTCCTCATCCCCTGCCCCAAGCCACTCCTGAAAGCCATTTGTCCAACCATTTTAAAAATGTACCTACAACACAGGTACCAGAAGCCAACAGCCAGAGCTCTCCAGGGCCCCACCAGCCCTTCTGCTACAGACCTTGCCCTGGCATCCTCCAGCTATCCCCTTGCCCCTTCCCTCTTGGGAATGCACAGCAGGACACAACCAAAGCAAAAGCACCAGCTCTAACAGATAAGTTGCCAATGGCTGCACTTCCCACTTAGCAGGATATGTTTTTTCCCTTTTCTTCAGCGAAAAATAAAAGCAAGCTCAACCAGCAGGTCCCACACAACTGGTTTCTATGTCGCTGGACCTCCACCAACACCTGGAGTTGCCACATCCAAAGTCACAGCTTTCCAGCCACACGTACAGAGGCAAAACTAACTGGCGCTGAGGTGGAAGGGACAGCCTTGCCCTACCTGCTGTGGGGCCATGCAGGTACCCACAGACCCTGCATGTGAGAGCCCCAGCTATATGACTGCAGCACAGGAACACTCCTCAAAGCAGCACTGGCAGGCAGGGCGGCAGCAGCCCCTCACACAGTTGCACCAGCAATTTGCTTGTAGTTTTGGGCACAGAACTGCAGTACTTGGTATCACTGGAAAACGAGCAGACCCAAAAGCGCAAACACAACTACCTAACTATGAGGAATCCAAGCTTAGAAACACATATTCTGAAAAGTCTCCTGATTTAGAAAGAAAAGAAAATCTACACACTGGCTGTGGCTTTCAGCATCCAGCACCTTCCTAAATTATGAACTTAGCATCTAACAGATCTGCCCTACCACTTTATCCTGGTTTTACAGATGAGAAACTACTGCCTGCACAGGACCTGATCCAAGTTATCCTTGAAATCAGTAGGATCTCCCAGTGATTCCCATGGGGCATATGCAGAGCCAGACAACCAGGGTTGCAAATTTCCCAAATAGCTGTCTTTTACTTTGCAAGACCATTTCACCCTCTTTCCATGAACCTGAAGAAAGTTTGGCAGAGGTCTCTGCTGATACACTACAACATATAACTACACTGCTGTGGAGTCACAGATGAGGGCGTATTAAGCTGATTTTGTCTTTTATATGCAAATTTATCTAACATGTAGCAGCCAGTCAGCACTGCACTGACTGCACTGCTTCGGGTTCTTCACTCTGCAGAGCAAATAACATCCCATTCCAACATATAATAAGGAAGCATTTAGCTCTGAAAACACATTTACAGCACAAGAATTTTCTTTTCTGAGCTAAATCCTGATGTTTTATTTCTTCCCTAATCTTGCTTCCTAGAACACATACAAAAATCCAGACAGTCTCTATCAGCTGGAGGTGTGGGAGAGCAGTTTCAGATGAAGCTCTTATAACTGCATTGCTTTCCTCCTGAGGAAAAAAGAAAAGAAGAAAAAAAAAACCCAGCAATTTAGAGAAATTAAAAAGCTAAATGAAGCCCTTAAGAGTTCCTCTTTAACTTCTAAACTTTTTTTCTAATTCTTTTGAAGTCCATCCTCTGTAGTTTAATCAACAGCTTGTTTAGGATTAATCTTTTCCATCCCAATTACACACACATGCAAATGTCCATCACAGAATAAATTAAAAAGCAGAGCCTTTATAAAGGGTCATAACAATTTCAAATTCTCCAGAATCAAGAATAAAGGAATCCATAGCATAATTAAGGCTGAAGTCAGACAGAGCATCTCTTAATGAATTCCTGGGACGCCTGGGGCCCCTGTACGACTCACAGTGAGGGCTGGGCTCACCTCACAGCACTGCACAGCAAGGGGAGCAGCTGGCTGGGACACAGCCATCGTTAGCTCTGCAGTCATTAATAGAGCCTCATTCGATGCCAGACAGCAAGTCACAGCCCTGTAGCCTCCTCAGGAACATGCACTGGTGCTGCACTGAGAAGAAATTTCCCAAAACAAGTCACTGCAGCTCCAGAGCTAGCCACCAGCAAGGGCTGCAGGGAGACAGCAAGGCACCTCCTGGGATCCCCTGGGAAAGCACTGTTGGAGATCACACTCCAGTGGAAAAAACTGCTGGCTCAGGCATTAAGAACAAAGAGCTTGTTTGACTGGGCAAATCTAAGAACATTTGGGAGAATCAGGGGAACAACCTGGTAGATGAGAACACAAGGGCCATGAAGCAGCCCAGATTTCCCCAGAAACACTCCAAATCCCATTGCTCTTACTAATTCCTAGACTTAACAAAGCACTTCAGGAGGTGCTGATGAAACCTGCCTGTCCAGAACAGGAAAGGATCCCTTGGTTTTTGGGATATGTACATGAGCTGCAGATGACCATAGCACAACCAGGTCATTACAAAACACAAGGTTTAATATGTCTGTGCAAAACATAAGGCCCTAAGGGGTTTCAGGGAACCACACTTGTCTACTAAACCTTTCCCTGTCCAGAGAAGGCACATGCCGAGAACACTCCTGCAATGGTGCTAAGGGCAGGGGGACACTGCACTGAAGGAGAAAGGATGATTCACAGCACCCTTCACAGCTTGGCAGAAGCAGCACCCAACTGCAGATACCCTTCCTCTAATCTGCGATGCAGAAAAGCAGCATTATTGGGAGTGCACAGGACTGCAACTTGCTAGTTTCAGGTTACAGCCAAAACTAATTAAATGAGTTGTGAAGGCAGATTACATTTCACATGCCTTGGTCCAGCATTTATGTTTGTTCTTAAGAGCACATTCCCATTTACACTGTGGACATGATGTGTATGATTTTACCATGTATCCAAGGTAAAGACAGTATTTCACAGTATGGGACTTTTTCCACTTCTGGGTCAAGGTAAAAGATTCATGCAGAGGATGCACAGAAAGAACGTAGAGGATGGCAGCAGAAATACAGGAAAAATCTCTCCACTGCCATTTCACTGCAGTCTGCCATCAGTCCTTTTGTTAGGGGAGGTCAGAGGTGGGAAGCTGCTGTGGGGCAATGAGAGCGGGGCATCTTGCGACTCAAGTGTTATCAGGACTACTCAGCTGCACTTCAGCACTGGGCAGTTTGTGTCTGGTAAGTGAACACCTTCCAGTTGTTTTGGGGTGTTTTTTTTTTCCTTTGGAAATCTGTATTATCTAGAATGAGACTAAGCTAAGTGCAGCCTAACGTTTTTACTAGCTTGGAAGACATCTCTAAAGAGATTCCCTAATGACCTAACCACTGGGCGCCTATGAACTGCCTTGTAGTGTCAGAGTAATTCAGGACAGCTGCTTGTTTGCACAGTGAAGCATGTGTGTCTCTATGTCTCTCGACGAACCAAGGTGGTATGATCCGAATAGGTGTAAGGCAGGCTCCCAGTTTCCTCTGCAAGCTGAGAACTCACTATCTTGACACTGATACCTCGGAGGCAAACAACTTTGTCCTACGTTCACTGGAATATCAGAAGACCTCCAAAAATTATATTTAAGTCCATGTGACTTTTCAGGGCACAGATTTCCCCTGCAAAGAAGTAAAAATTTATTAATATACTGCAATAGTTTCATATTAAGAAAGAGGGAAACAGGAATGCTACTAACCTTGAGAACATGAAGACCAGCCTCTTGCTTTTTTCCTCACGCCTGCAAATCAATCATGTACTTGACAGCAAGCTTTTAATCTTATGCCGTTTATCAGCAGTAATCATCTCACGTTTTACTTTGAATTTGTGAACAAGTTTATTAGCTTAATGAATGCTCAAATGCATAAAGCTACAAACATCAAGCACCTCAGCACACACTAACACAGGGTTCCCCTCTATTTCAACTTCTTTATGCCAGAGAGAAGTGAAGACCACCAGGACATGAGATCCACAGTAGAGATAACCCCACAAGCAAGGAGTACCAAGTCCCCACCATGCCATCACTTGCTAACTTTACATCTCTCACACCATACTTACACCTTGTTTACCTCTGGAACATGTCATACATGCTTCCCAGGGTTAGAAGTCCTCTTGCCTTCCTTCTTGCAAGCATATAAAATGTCTTAATGCAACACTGCAGAATGTCCATGCATCTAGACTATACATTACATTTATTTAAATAGTACGTAAGCAATTTAAAGTCCCTGAGTTACACATCACATCCTTGCACCATTTCCTTAAAAGTCACTGTATGCTTTCTGGTTCACCAATTAGTACTGTTATTCCATAGCAGCCCCCAGGATGATCTCATGAGGCATGCCACCCTCCTGCATCCAAACCAAGTTGCTCTAGTTCCACCTGGAAGCAGGTACCAGGAAAATACTTCACCAGACTAGAGACAAACAGCCCTCGGGTGTCTGGGCACACAGGTCTCTCTAAACCTCCCTTCAGAAGTTTGTTGTTTTTTTGTTGTTGCTGATGCTTGCATTTCAGGCGAAGTTCAGTATTTCACACCAAGAAAGGAACTTTCATCAATTAGAAGCAATTTTCAACAAACCATGACAGAGTACCAAAAGCAGAAGTATTAAATGTAAACAACTTGTAAACATTAGTGACACAGCGGTAGATTCAAATAACATGAATGACCACAAAAACAATTCAGAAACAGCCTTCCTTATGAAGTCTTTATGGCTTGACAGAAAGAAAGATTTGTTTTTGATGTGGTTAGTGCAATTTTTTTATTTGAGAGGTCAGTTAAGAAGAGTTAAACAGATGAATCCAGTATGACACCTCAGTTTCCGAGTTGTTTTTGAACCTTCTCTGAAATATGGCACTGGACACTTATCTAGAGTCAAGGCATTAGTGATCTCGGAAATAAAACCAGCTATTTGGAAGTGATGGGGTTCTTCAAGGGATTTGCATTTCATGTAAAACAGAGGAAGGAAAGTTTAACAGCATCGGAAGTGCAGCTGTGTGCTTGTACCTCTGTAATCCAAATATGCAGCTTCATCTAGTATGGAATTCATTTGGAAAAGTGAATGAAGGAAGAAGTAGGCAGCCTTGTCAAAGAGATGGGTAATGCAGCATTCTGCTGGAAATTCAGACTCCCACAAAGTAACCAGGGGCTTTTATGCAAAGAGTGGCTACAAAGAGCATATTCCCCAGCACTGTCTGAATTTAGATCCTCCTATTTTGCTATCTCATGCAAAGCAAGAATGAATATCCAAGCTTCTATCCAAAGCAAAAATCAGTGTCACTTGCTTTGACAGTGGTAATGGTATTTATAGAGAATTTTCAAGTAGCATACACCTTTTTGGAATCAAACTTCAAGACACTCACCACCTTTTCAGCTTTGTCCTGAGTCATCCATTCTCTTGATTCCACAGATATCTCAAGGTCTGGCACCACTATTTCCTTACACTTATTGCTTTTACAAGCTATATTCACTCCAAGGACACGCAGCTCATTAGAGCGTCTTTGCTCTTTCCCTTCATTTCTCTTCCAGCATGAAGAACTCCCATTAACTCTAATGGAAGTCAAACCATGTGTGCACAGGACACAACAGACCTATTAAGGCTAGATGGCTGACCATCAGAAACAGAAATACACGTATGCAACTGAAGTTTTCTTATGTTTAGCAAAGGGCAAGGAGTTTTAATTGAGACACTTCAACCTGTTATCCTTACTTTCTTGTATCCACCTTTCCCCCTACTCACTTTACGTATGGGGAAGACTCACTGCTTCCCTAAGCAAAACAAGAAATAGATCACATCAAGTTTGCTCCATAGACCAAAAGGTAAAAAAAAATAAACAAAAAACAAAGGACAAACTGGTTCACAGTTAACTATAAATAAAAGTGCAGTAAGTGTTCAAGTAGAGTGTAGAGTTTAAGCAAGCTGTACAACCACATTTGGCATAGTCATCTTTTGAAGGCCCTGCGTGGATCCCTCCCATTACTGACAGCAGGGGGAAGAGGCTGAACACTATTAGCTGGTACTGGATTTACAGGTCCTCGTCCATTGCCTCTCCCACTACCTGCATAAATGTGACCATGATTATACGTGAATGGAAATCCACTTGTTTCAGGTCCAGTCTGTAAACCATTTCCTAAAAAAAACAGAAAAAAAGGTTATTACAGGTTCCATGGACTGAAATCACTGCTCTCTTATGTAAGTTTAGCAACAAGGAACACATGGGGTTTGCAGTAAACAGCAAACCCTGAGCACCAGAAGGAAAAGCTTGCCCAGCACTGCAAGACCCCCAAACCACAGGTTACCTTTCTTTCCCCTCTCAAACTACTTCCCCTCCATACAGTACTCTCCTCTTTCTCAGCTAAAGCAAGAAGGGTCACAGTAGTTTTACAACACCAGGTACTGAGTCTGGGCATTGTGTAGGCAGACCATAGCTAAGGTTCCCTCTCAGCTTATGCCTGCTCAAGTCCTTGAAGCATTTTCTTATTTAAGCTTCTATGATTAAATACAGCACAAAATGATAAGACAAGTCAGACACTGGAATACAGATTGCCACCACTTCTGTTCTGGGGAGCTAACCTGGCAAGAAAGCCATAGTGACTAACAAGATTAAAGTAAGTAATCTTTAAAACCAATGTCCTGGGCAGTTAAAAAAAAAAAAAGGCAGAATTTCAAGTACTGTAAAAATTCTTCAGAAGCATCAAAACTATTCAGGAATAGTCAAGTCCCCTTATGTGATATAGGCACCTTGAATATTCCACTTCCACTTCTAGGAAAGAAATTCTGAAAACAATTATCTGGAAGTGTTCACGTTTACATCCTTGAGATTCAGGCCCCAGTTTGAAAGACTGTTTAGAGCCTAGCACACTTTTATCCCAATAGAGAACCCTTAGCAAGATTTCTTTCTATTCCCATGAAGTTTCATCTTTTCACTTCTACTAAATGAAAACAACTTACCCAGTGGCCGAAAAGTACAAGCACCCATACCACTTGGTGCAGAAATATTGTTCTGTTCACCTTGTGCCTTTGGAGAAACAAAAAAAAACACAAACAAACAAAAAAAACACAAACAAACAAACAAAAAAGAAACAAACAACAAGGATCAGAGAGAGAAAATTCACATTTTTACAGAAAGGGGATGACTTTTTTCCTGTGTTCTTATAGTGGCTCCATATGGAATTTATCTACTTTAATTATTGGCTCAATTTTTAGCTATATATCACTAAGTCCATTTTTTCAGTGAAGTTACATCTGATCACATCTTACTGTGAAGTATTCAGAACAAAGAGCACTTTATGCCAGAAGCCTCAGACAAGTTTAACATACCAGTTTGTTCTGCCCGACGTGTTCAGAGTTGGGCTCACTGTAGTTTGGCACTTCTGAGTATACCATGCAAAACCTGGGGAGAAATTAGGATTATGAGGAAGTTCTAAAGCCATTTTTTAATAGCATTCTCAACTCCACAATACAAAGAGCATATGTTCTTGACACATCCCATCACCTAAAAGGTAATTAATCCAGTCCCCATCGTTCAGAGAATATCCATAGGTATTAAAGGGCTCTTTGATCCCTTTATAAGTTTGTGGTGAGGCTGTCACATCTTTCCTGGTGTGAAGTCAAGCAGAGGCAAGTATACCTTTACTCAAGGAGGTAAATTGGCCTAAAGAAAACAAAAGGCGATGAAAGGGCTCCCTTTGCCTCTCTTCCAGCTGCACAATCTTGTCCGGCGCCCACTCACAAGACCACCTCAGGCAGAGTTATCCAGTCTGCTCCCAGGCTGGGACTGAATTACAAGTCTGGGGAAAAACTGAAACACTCCCACATGCTTCCATGCTATGCAGTGCGCCGTTAACAATAAAAGCACAGAGGAGTCCAAAACAGGGAATAAAATTCAAAGCATTCTTTTCCACACATGGGGACCATAGAGGAATAGGCCCATCAACTCACCACATGGAAATTACGGCAGAGGGGAAGAAAGATTTGGATCATTACACAGCTCAGAGTGGGGTTAAGCAGAAATGGAGCCCCTACCTGCTGCTGGGAGGCACAACCCAGATGAGGGCTTACATTACTCCACCCTGCTGGAGAGTAAGCCAACTGGATGACACTTCTGAAGTCATATTTACACCAAACAAAATCTACAGGTTCTCTCACACAAAATCCAACCAAACACTGGGCACTTTTGAACCATACAAGGAGAGATGTGGCCACCCCAGAGCCCCGCTTCCCTGAAGACTATAAGGTTTCCACAGAACTTTCTGCAATTGTAGGACTTTTCTGGTTAGAAAACATTATTTTTTCTGTTGCTCAAGTATGTTACTCATGTTTGTTCTTAGTCAGGAGCTGTTGCCCCAGTCTGTGGGCAGTTTACAGCAGGTTTAATGAGGCTTGACTCTGCTTGGATGATTCACCGGGGTTACCCGGGTCTTCCTTCTTTGCACTGCCTATTCTCTCAAGCACACTACACATACACAAGCCTTCCACCAAAACGAACCTGTTAATCAAGCTGAGGCCTAGTTAAGCAATGCAGATTCCGTTCCTTGTCATTTATACATTTCCTCCTCCTAGGCAAAATCCAGACCTGTGCCAATGATGAGAGGCTGATTTTCCCCAATGTATCTGCAGCCCAGAGTCTCAGAGCTCATTACCACGACGACATCTGGAAACTCTTATCAGGGTTGCCTTGTGCTGTACCTATCCATGACCAACCAGCAATACCCTTTTGCTGACCTAACTTTCATTTACAAGAGCCATCATCACATGTCATACTTACTGTACCAAGAGACAAAGTATGAACACACAATACTTACTCCCCAATTTTATGCAGCTCGCCTCCTCGTCCTGTATAAAGTGTCAGGCACCCTTTCCACAGAGATGCATACCTGACGAAAGAAAGGAGAAGTGAAGCAGCGTCTCAGTGAATGAGTTGACAGAGGAAGTGGAAGCATGCTATGTTCCAGGAGTCAGCAAGTGTTACATATATGCATCAATTGACTAAAAGCATTCCCAGGAACCCCAACACTGAAAGTTTATAGATCTCCATGTACTACTTCTACCAAAAGGTACCAGCAGCTCAGTGGACTTCTCTGGGCAACTCCAGGAAAGCAGAGATTACATGCTCTTTTGTTGGCTGGAGCAACCCTTTATGACTGGTCCTGCAGAGGAAAGGCATTGCCCCAAAAGCACTGTCTGTGTTACACTCAGGGACAATCGCAGTTTTGCTTTCAGCAGGCGCCAGGAAGAATTACCTTTGTTCACTGGAGAACTGCTACTGAAAGCATATGATGGGAAGTCCTTATGCTTTTAGCAGAGGTCCAGAGCGGGGTTTTTTTAAAGTTTAAAGTTAAAGCAGAAGCTTGACCATCAAGTTCCAAGCGATGTATAGAAACACAATGAAATAATATTTTGATTGAAGAAACATTACAAGACAGTGCGAGTGCACTCTAGTCTTTACATTGGCACTTTATTTCAAGCGCTGAAATTTGAGTCATGTAAAAGTTTCTGTGCAATTGTTCCTTTTAGTGAGGGGCATCACATATATGTAGATAATAAAGAAAGTACAGACCAGAAAACCAAGTCCAGTGCAAGGGAGTTAAAAGGAACATATGTCTTCTATCAAACAAATATGGAGCCTCAGGAATTGCACTGTTGGGAATCACCGATAATCTGGACAAGTCACCACTTCCTTATGCTCCAGGTCTATCTCTGGAACACAGATAACAAACCTTCCTCTTGCCCTTTTGCCCTACTGCTGGGACTGGGAGTCATCTGGCCACACACAGGGCCTTAAAGAGGCAGCAGGGAGGAGTCAGGGTGGCAGCAAAGGACAGTACTGCCAACGCAATAACCTTCCCTGTACTTCAGCATGACCAGGAAAGCATGGGCACTGTACTATAGGCACTGGAGATACTATCTCAGGAGTTTTCCATCCAGAAGCAGGATTTATGTTCTTCACTTCATAGTGCTACCTTTCACTTTAAAGATTCCCTCAATGCTTAACCTTTAATAACCTGCTAGTTGGGCAGCCTTGTGGCAGAGCATAAAGGAGCTACCAAATAATAAATGTAAGTCAAACATACATTTACTGAGACAACACCCAGCAAATCATGGGCCTAACAACCTTAAGCACTAAGTTACTCCATGTATGCAAGCACTTGTTTTTGTCTGAAAAAGAGCTGGCCTTAAAGCAATGAATTCCAGCACTAACTTCAAATTTGGAAGTAGTAACTGCAACAGATTCCTGTAAATAGGTTAATCAGACACTGACAAAATTAAGCAACAGTGTCTGCTTTTGATGAGGAATGCATCTGTAGCTTGAAAAAAGTTTTTAAAAAAAAAAGGGAGGGGGTGTTGGGAAAAGGACACATTTACACATGGGGCCTGGATAAGCTTTTCTGCTTGTAACAGTGGGCATCCTGCACTGAGGAGTCAGATTAGCCTAGAGAGCTGAAATTTACCTGCCTTGCAATGGCAACATCATCCTCACTCAATCCTATTTAAGTACAGAGTTGTGTTTGGAGAACCTGTATGCCAGCATAAGGGCATTTTTCTGAAGATGAGAGCCAAACCAGAATGCATTTAGCTTGTGCCATTTCACTCCCTATGCAGTCCTAAGGGAGCATGCAATTCATGTAAATGAAGGCATGACTTTGCCACCCACCAGAAATAGTGATGTCAGCTCATAAATTTAGTTCATACAAACCAAACTCACTTTTTTTACATTAAAGGATGCCATGACAGCCCCATTTGCTGCACAAAAGCACCAGAGCAGCTACAGTAGGCCCATCACAGAGAGCAGCATAGCAACACCGCTGAATAGCATCGCTCTTAATTTGTTTCAATGTCATCTACACATAGGGCTTTGTGCTGGCCCAGAGCTCTGGTTTAGTTCCACCCATCCCTGTGCTACATGTGCTCTCAACGCAAGCAGCTGTTCCCCAGAACCACCTCTGCTGAGGAGTCAGCCCATTCTGTGTAAATGCTCATTTGCATAGGAGGAAGCAGCTGTAGTTCTGGTGGCAAGGGTCACCCAATTTCAGGCCACAACCAAGAATTACACTCAAAAGAACAACTTAGGAGCAGCTCAGTTAGCAGTCATTGCTTAACCTTTCACCTACTTTTTCATAAAAACAAATTAACTGGACCTTACACACACTGTAGCTCCACCATCTCCCAGGGCGCTGTACCCAAACAATCAGTGTAATGGATTTCTAAGTGTAACCTCACTGACATGAAGAACTCAAATGAGAACGACTATCACTTTGCTGATTACATTTTAAGTGACATGGAAAAGGATTTTCAGATTGACTCTAGTATTCTTTTTCACAGGTAATAAATAAAAGTTGGGGGTTGCCTTTTTTTTTTGGTAGTTGTTGTTTGGGGTTTTTTTAATTAAATCACCGCTGAGAAATTATTTGCACCTAACCAAACTAACAATCTATAGTGTAGCCCTAGCATGAAATTTTACAGTGAAACTGAAAAGGTTGTCCTCTGCCTGTCATTTTTGTTAAAACTCACTGCAATGAAAAGCCACTCTTCTGCATGGGAGATGCAATCCTCCCTGCCCTTCATTAAGGAGCTGACTGCCAGATTGAAGAACCGGCTGTGAAAATCAGAACGTGCTTTTGACTTCCCCTGCTTGCTTTACAGACCAGGACTGACTGTTGCACTTCCCCCGCCCCAGAAACCTTTTCCTTAAGGAGCTTTTTTAAAGCCCAACCAAGTCTGCTCACCACCACCTCCTCACTACAAACCCAAGCCCCTCCTATCATCTATGCTCACGCAAAGCATGTTCGGGCCGGGGAAAAAAGGTGGGTTTAAAGGGGCGCGTGACCTGCGGGCGCTGCCCGGGTACCCGGGAGCGGGCCCGGCCGTGCCCCGGCCGACAAAGGGCTCGTACGCACCCTTTGGTCAGGCGGATGATGTCCCCCGGCTGGATGAGGCCGCCGATCTCGTCCCACACGCAGATGGTGATGCTGCCCGTCTTGTCCGCCACCTTGCAGGACCTCACCTCGTGCCCGTCCTTGGTCTTGGTGACTCGGCCTGCGGGGAGAAGCGCAGCTCGCTGAGGGCACTCGGCGCCGCCGGCCCCCCC
>VWZG01000867.1:777937-794738 GCA_013396735.1 Grallaria varia
CCTGGGCGGCCCGGGGGTGGGGCGTGCCGGGCCACACTTACCGATCTCCAGCACAATAAAGATGACATTTAAGTTTTTCAGTCCGGGTTTTATGTCTTTTATGAGGAAATACGTGTCGCTCGCCGCGCTCATGCTGCGGCCGGCACGGGGGTGAGGGCTAGCGGGGCGGGCCGAGCCCGCATCCCGCNGCACTGAGGCGCACACGTGCGCCGCGCTCCATTTTATACCGCTCGGGCGCGACCACAGCGGGCGCCGGGCGGGGGGAGGTTGCGCAGAGTGGAACCGTCCGGGGCACGCGGAGCGCCGGGACTGGGTGGCGGGCGGGCACGAGCCGGCGCTGCGCGCTGATTGGGCCGCGCGCCGCCGCCATCTTCTCCTCCTCGGGGCGCTGTCGCAGTTGGGGCTCGGCCGGTTCCGCGCTCGGACATGCCGCGTTCGCGCTCCGTGCCCGGGGCGTGCCTCACTTCACCTCACCTCACCCCCTCCGCCTCACCTCACCTCACCTCACCCCCTCCGACTGCCCCCCGGGAGCAGCTCCGAGCGTGGCCGGCGCGGCAGAGGGGGATTGAAGAACGGTTCGCTGCCCTCCCGCGCCATTTTATGCCCCAGCAGTGACACCGAGAGAGGCCTCGCCACAGGGCAGTTTCCCAGCAGTTCCGTCTTCCTTCACTGAAGAGAAAAACCCGAAAGATTTTTGAGTGGTTTGTTGCTGTTTGGGGAGGCCTTATGTTGGTCTCCTCGCCCAGGCAGGGAAGGCTGATGGAGGGGCGAAGGGAGGGCTGCGGTGCCGCAGGCACCTCGAGACTTGGCAGAGCCGCGCCCTCTCATTCTGGCCCTGGGACCTAATGCCACGTGATTCTCCTGGGCCCAAATCTCGGGATATAGGGAAAGCCCGGGGTTATGCAGTGCCATGTTTTGAGCCTTTGTGCACTAAAAATATGAGCCCAAATCCTGATGAGCATTAAAAAGGCTGTCAAGGCATCCTGACCTCTGCCAGCAGGCTCCTGAGGAGACGTTACTCTTGAGCGTGGCTACAGGCAGGGTCAAACGTGAGGGAAGGGTGGCTTCTCCAAGTGGAAAGCCATGGGGTTGATGGAGGAGCCCCTACAGCCTTGTGACATCCACAGCAGGAGGTCCCAAGGAAATGGCTCCCTGCCACAGACCAGCCCAAAGACGTGCAGATGGTTCTGCAACTGAGCTCTCCCCCTCTTAGGGAAAGCAGCAGAGCTGTGTATGTGCACTCTGCTTCTCCTTTTCAAAGCCAAACTTAGCTATCTGGGCTTTCCCTTTCTATTTTTGTAGGCAGAAATCCATAGATGACAGCAGTTGTGAAATGCCTGGCCACACGTTCTGCCGCGCTGGAGCTCTGGCCCAACAAATGTCATGCAATGTTTGTGGGCAGTGGAGCAGCCTCGCTGGGTGCCACTGAGGCTTGGAATAAAACACTGATTGCAGGAATCTGAAAGGAAGGCAACGTGAGCCACAGGAGAATTTGCTTGAAGCCCCCAAGAGTTTAGTCCACTTCTGTCCCAAGTCCTTGAGTCAGTGCAGATAGGGGAGATGACACACTCCCTTGGGGGCCTGTCTCCTCGCTGACTCTTTGGCTGTTTAATAACATAAAAATTTTCAGTGATCTTACTGTATTTCAGTACGTGAACACTTTTGGTCACATAGGAAGGAATTCAAACCTAACTGCAGGAATGACAGTGTCCCTGGCAAAGGTTGGACCAAAATACTTTAAACTGGTAATTTTTTTCTATACATGTGTGGGTTTTCTGCCTTCGTTTCTACCTTTTCTCTGGCTCCATTATTTAGTGCCCTTGGGAAAGAATAATTTTCTGTCCTGTGTTTTCAGCCCCAAGCACAGTAGGATCACAGTAGGATCGTACACCAAGCTCTCTCAAAACAACACATGACTCTTGGTGCTAAAATGCCTGAGACAGGTCAGCCGTAGGCTCTGCCTCATGGGGAGTAACCCTTTGGAAAACCTCCACAACAAGTCCCAGCTCTTGCGTTCTGAGTTATTAGGAGGAGAGAAAAAAAGGTGGATCCTACTGCAAATCTCATTGGAGATTTGAGAAGAAGCCTTCATTGTGCAAGAAGAAAAAACAGTTACGAAAAGAATGTTCACCTTGTGACAAGCCTCAGTCAGAGAGGAAATCATGAGGGTGGTTAGCTCAAAAGCAAAAAAACACTAAAGAACACTTCACCAAGGACACACTTCTAGTCATGTGCCACTGGTAAGATAGTTTCAGGTGAACACCTGTCCAGGAAGGCAAGTGCCAATGTAACAGAGCAGCTGGAGGGGTGCAAAGAGCACCAGGTCTGGGCTCCCAAGCCACCTCGCAGTCAGCGTACCTGCAAATGCTGCCCCAGGCCTGCAGCAGGGAGCACAGAAGGAGGTGGATTTATTTTATACTAAGGTTAATGTTAAGGCTGGTAGGAAGAGGTTTAAACTAGAATTGGGAATACAGCAGGGCCCAAGCAATCTAGGAGAGTTCAAGAGCACACTGAGAACTCCCTAGCATGGTTGATCAAGCAAGGGTGCTCTCCTGGACCTCATTCTTGGAATCACGGAAGAACTGGTTGGGGATGTGAAGGCGGGTCAGCATGGGCTGCGGTGACCGTGAGATGGTGGAGTTCAGGATCCTAAGATGGGAGAGTGATGCAAAAGACAGGACCACAACTCTGATTTTGAAGAGCAGACTTTGACTTCTTCAGGGATCTGCTTGTGATATGGTCCTAGAGACCATGGGAGTCCAGAAAAGCTGCCTGGCTTTCAAAGATCACCTCCTCCAGCACTAGGAAGGTTCATCCCAAGCACAGGCAACAGGAGTGAGGCAGTCTCTTTCCAGTTGTGCTCACTGACAGGATAAGTGGTAGAAACAAAAACACATCTGATTCCACCTGAACACTAAAAAAACATGAGTCAGTTGCCCAGGAAGATTGTAGAGTCTCCCTGCATGGAGATACTCAGAACCCAACTGGACACCATCCTTGGCAACCTGTGCTAGCTCACCAGCCAATTTCATTGATTCTGTGAAATATTTCCTGTTTTCTCAAATGCAGAAATAGACACAGAGCTCCAGAAAGCTTGATGTGTGTAATAGGAAGGCAAGGTCACAAACAGCCTCCATAAGGGGCTGGGACTGTGCTGAGAAGATGCAGCTGGTCATCTTCTACCTTACAAGTTCCTTCCAGATTCATTTAAGACAGTGTTTACAGTGTCTATTCCAGCCCTGGTGAACAATTCTGCTCTGTTTGCAGCTTAAAGTCTTGCTCATATTTTTTTAATGATTCCAATTGTCAACCTCTGAGAGTGCCCTTGGTATTATCCAGCAGTGATTGAATGATTACTGTTTGCTGTGAAGGTGACCTGCAAAGCAAAACAGTTTTCCCCATCCTGCTTCTTTATAATGTATAAAGAAACCAGAATTATTATTAATTTATTTTGTTTTTCCAGTGCCTTTTTTTCCTGCTTTCTTTTCAACCTCAGAACCATAAGGCTGTCAAGACATGGCTGTGGGTGATAGGAGCACCAGTTTTCTGACCTTGCTGGGGCTGTAGTCAGTCTTACGCAAAAGAGGGCTTTGATGCAGGTCTATCTTCAGCCCCAAGAGCTTCCAGCAGACTCACAAGTGTATGCTACCCCTGTAGCAATGGGAAGGCCTGAAAGAGAAGCCCAGAAGCTAGGACAGCAGTATGCATTGCAAGGGGAAGAGAGAGATGCGTTGTTAGTGTCTAGGGTTCCTAGTTGTAAAAAATTGATGAGCACTGACTTCATGAATGGGTCACGCAGGGAGCACCAAAACTGTGCTTGTGCACTTCACAGGAGTAACGGGGAGCACGTCCAATAAACTGTAACTGCAGCCAAAGCAGGAGCCTTTCCATCTCTGAGGGAGATGAATGTCTGTGTACCACTCAGTCAGTGTCTTTCCACACAGGCCAAATTTAGCCCGCAATGAATGTCTACAGCAACAGTTCTTCTGATGAAGTTAAAATCGTTTCCAGGTTCATTTGCTTGCTGCAGAACATTTTTCTTCTGTGTGAAAGATGCAAGTATTCCTAGGCTAAGATCCACAGGGAGGTTTCATTCCAAAGAAAAATCAGGGCTGAGTTGTTAAAAGAGTCTCAGCAGTCGCAGGCCTGGCAGAAGTCCCATGAAGTCTCAGCAGTGCTGGGATTTCACCCTCTGGCTCTAATGGAGTTCTGCCAGCAGAGACATTGGTCCAAACTCCCTGTTTCTGTCAGTTGCTCAGTATTCAGTGCTACTGAAGTCCCAAAGTAGATCTTCCCACAAGAAATCTGCCAGCAAGAGCAAAAGTTAATGTGCAATATTTTATTGTACACATAGATTAAAAATGTACAGAAGCCTGCAAATGCCACCTTTAACCAAGCCTTACCAGGCCATTACCATATGTCTGACAAGCTCCTAAGTTAAGCTACAGGTTCAGTCAGCTGGTTTTTAACATTGATGACACTTCAGCTCCCTAATGGCACTTTGGTGTCTGTTCAACAAGCTGGCAGCCAGTCTGGCAGTCTGGAGACCCTAGAAGACAGTGGTTTGGTGCCATCAGTAACTCTTGACCACACCATATTCAGCCCTAGGGAAATACAGATAGCTCCTGGGAAAGCCACACAGGTTTGAGAGGAACCTGATCCAGAAATCAGTGTGACAGACGCAGTAAGGAATCCCCACTCTCTTGGTGTCCTGCTCCTGGCACAGAACACAGATCCTATAGCTGCCTGCTGCCCCCCTGCCTCCGGGCAATGTACCTGCAAGATGCCTGAAGCAGGGAGGACTGCCAGGTGTTGGATGCCAGGATTTCAGGCAGCTCTGTCTGCCTCCCTAGCTGTTAGTTAAGAAAGCTGAATGAGTACCAGGATACTGTAAATACCACAAGGGGGGAAAAAAGGCAAGCAAGCGAAGTCAACAATCAGAATTTGCAACATTTTTATTCTTTCCAGAGGAGCCACATGCATGTCCTGCAGCACTAATGTAGCCTTTTCTTCCTGGGCTTGGAACATTTTAGCAGATTTTTTCATCTGAGAACCCAGTCCTGTAAGGTGTTCATGGAAGTTCTTCACTTCCCTCTTTTAATGAATCTCACAGATATCAGCCAGATGACCTACATGAAACCCTTGATGTGGAGGAGTTCTAGGCTAATGTTCCTGCTCAGCTGTGACCAGAGGAATTTAGGTCTAATTTTGCCCCATACAGATGGAGACCATCGGAGCTAGTGCCTCCTCATCTTTTCCTGTGCACGAGTCTCAAAGACTTGAGGGCTTAAAGCCCACTACCACTCAACAATTGCCATTTCTTGATTCTCTAATAGGTGCTGTAGCAAAAAACAGACCTCTCAGCCTTGCTTCTTCATCATACTAATTTCTGCTTAAAAAGTCTAACAAGTGCAGATGGAGGGATTAACACTTTCCCACTGTAGCTGTGCCAGAATAATCCCCACGCTGTTCACAGGGACTCCAGTCACAGTTACCTAAACCAGTTCAGTAACTCCTGCTCACACAGGGAAAATAGCTACCAGCTTTATGCAAACAAAAAAGGTGAAGTGATCCCTTAAGCTAGCCCCGTTGCCATGGGTGGCTGGCTGATACGAGAGACAAACGCTTCAAGTAGAACTAAGGCGGTTCTGGTGGTACACCGAACTCTGCAGACTGCTGCCTTCCTGTGTGAGCTGTCACTTGTTTTGCACACACTTGGCTCCGAGCAGGGCAGTCAGTACTAGGGAGTTGTCTCAAGTGGCTTCAAATACCAGCAAGGTGAGCCCTTTCCTATCGATGTTAGCTGGGGGAGGCAACATTTCAAAAGGCTTTGCTTTCAAATGCCTTCTCCTTTTACCTCCCCTGTCTCTGAGAGGAGTGATTCCCGCAAACTAGTTACGAGTTTGTCCCCTGGTACCCCTGTGGCAGCAGCACATTCCCTTGGAGTTGAGAAGGATCTTCTAACTCCTTCCACTGCAGGAAGGGTTTTCCTTCTCACCTCTTCTCCAGCGCCTGGAGGAGGTATGCAGACATACCACATCACCCTGTCTGCCACCTGGCTCCGCAGAGGCTAATGGGCTGGAAGTTCAGTGCTGGTCTTGCATCATCTAATGCTGACCTTCAAAAGAAAAACAGGGGATTTATGTCCAGGAAGGAGGCTTTGAAAATTTAATTTGGTTTGGATTTACTTTTTGTAATAGGGATTTGTGTTTCTTTTCTCTATTCTTTTTTTCTTTTTAATTCTGTGGCAGTGTGGGTTTTTTTAATCCTGAAAGTTTATTGGTGGTCTTAACAGTATGGAGTTCTACCTTTCTCAAATCTTAATAAGAAATAGGGTGTGAAAGATGGGAAAAAAACAATCTTCCCACAGGTGTGTTCCCTAGGCAGAGATACCACGTTTTATTCACAGTGCCACAGACCTGGATGAAGATGCGATGAGCCCCATCCTGCTCAAGGCCATCACCAGCCCTCCTCCCCAGCCTCCCAAGCAGTGCTCCATGTGTGACCAGTGCATTCATGGTGGGCAGACAGTGAGCAGCTACAACACCTGGTGGGAAAAGAGGGAGTGCAGTGCTGGGATAAGTAACTCCGGGAATATTAGTCCTACCCTCAGTGCTGTGCAAACAACACTGATGTAGCTCATAGCTGGCAGGCGCCAGGCACAGAGCACGCTCCTATCTGCAGAAGAGCATGTAGACACAGCCTCAGTTGTTTAGCTCTGTGTTAACAGCGAAAAACAAATCCTAAGTGGACTAAACAAATCTCATCATGGCAAAGTGCTTCATAAATTACTAATTCAGCCTCTGGCAGACTAATAGGGAATAAAGCTGTTTACCTCAGAGTATGACACATTTTTCTTTCTTGCCTTCTCCCTGTGGCACCTGTAGATAGATTCTGATGTGCAAAGCTTTGTGTCAGTGACTAATGAGTACCTAACAGTTGCTGCAAATTTCCATAGGCTGCACATTATCACTGCTATTTAAGACATCAGGAAAGGACCTAATAATCATCCACCTGGGCCAAAAAAGGGCCAGCAGATAAAAAAAAAACATTCTTTCAGAACGCCAAACTTGATGATGCAGCACATTTCAAGTACCACTGGCAACAAGAAGAGGTTTTGTTACCCCGGCTTTTGCATTTTCACTTCCATTTTGTGATAACAACAACATGCCTGCCCAAATGGGATAACAAAGGAATTTGTTGCTTCTGAAAGCCATGAATTTATGTGAAATCAGATGGGTACTCCAAGTGGTCCTTTGGGATGACCACCTCCGGGAAGGTACTGTTTGAAACCAAGTTGTAGTTTGGGATATTTCAGAGCAGGAATTTAAAAAGCCTTACTCACAGTGATGACATGTTTTTAGGAACCGTTTTACTGCATCCTCTTGCCTGGTGGTGTGTTAGGGTGTGGAAGGGAATGGAAAAATAAATGGAGTACAGTGAAGTCTTCCTATAGATTCCCAGCTCTTGGACTTGCTGATAATAGACAATTCAGGAACGCGTATTCCCAGATATTCCTGAATAATCCAGGCAGGGCTGTGCAGAATAGCACCAAGCAGCCAGTGAGTTACTGGGAAGCAATTGGAACTCAGACACAACCATGTTTTTAACCATGAAGACAGTGGTGCTGCCAAGAATACTTCTGTTTGAGGTTATATTTAAAGCTTTTCAAAGGTCCGTCTTTGCTGCACAGCGGTATTAGATAATACTTAATAAAATATATTTTCTGCAAAAGGGTAATTAGTTATTGGAATTAAGCTTAACAAGCAAATGTAAATAAAAAGTCTAATATAGCTGAAGGATCAAAAACTTCTCCAGGTTATTGAATTTGTAGTCGTAGTATCTATTGATGCCATTGTTTCATTAAGTTCTCCAGGCAAGCTAGACTATACTAAAACCTTAGCACACCAGAAAATTGCTTTATATTACAGGTATTTCATTACTGATGATATTAATAGTATCTTATACCTGTTTAGCATCTTTCTTTGGATAGAATCCAAGCATGCTATCAATGATATATTAATATAATCTCTTGAAATGATTGTAAATTAATGGATATTTTATGTGGTTAACAGATGAGGAGATATTAGGGCAAGTGGGTCCCTTCTCAGTTTGTGACTTGATAGATTTAGGAGTAAAGTCTGCATTTCCCCAGTTGTATTGCAATGTCTGCTATTTTTTTCCAAAGGAAGCAAACAGCAAACTATCAAAATGATCTCACCACTGACAGAAATAGGAGTAGTACTTAATTTCTGCTGCAAAATATTTTCCTGTGATATCCTCAGTGCATTTTACAGGTCGGAGTAAAGTCAATCTGCTTCTTCCTCCCACAGGAGCTCACACACAGTGAATCTGACTGAGAAAATACTTACTGGGACATCTCTGTGACCACAGGAAGCCTCCCATTTAGTCCAGTTTTCTTACTTCCCATAGGATCATTAGGAGGCACGGCATCCACTCCTCATTTAGTCATCACTGTCTTATGACTGAGCTTCAGCTGCTGTGATGCGAAATTGAGAGACTTGAACACCTCAATAACACGGTTTGGTAAGCCCTTCAGCAAGTTAGATCCTGATCATCATCAGATGCCATCTAAAAGAAGATACCTAATGACACACATTATGAATATTTTTGTACAGGTTTTCCATATTCAGGCTCATTTTTGTCTCATTATATAACAAGCTTTTTTTAAGCATTCATATACACCAGGCTTTACACAGATGTTCGTTTCAGAAGCTTGATAGTACCCTTCTGGTTTCAAAAGCCAGCCTTATATTGGAACTATAACAAAACTCTGCAATGCACATGTTATATTAAGAAAACTCCCCTTGACATTCATCAGCCTGGCTACCAAGTTGAAATTGTGGCCAAAACTGTGCATCTGACCATCCCTACCAGTCTGCAATGTGTGGGGACTATTGGGCAATACTGTTGAGATCAAGGGAATTGTTTATCCTGTCAGAAACCTTCTCAGCAGAGCCCCTGCGACAGCTGCTCACATCCAGGAAACCCAGCTGAACTTCCAGCAGTAGAAACCACTCTTGCAGTTCCCATCAGCCGTTCTCTGCAGCCTGCTGAGCAAGGGAGCTCCCTCCTGATGGCCTTTCTGTACACCTCTGGAACCACGGCATCATTTCCCTCCCTGATGTTTAATTTTTCAAAATGCATCTGTGCCAACACAACTGGGTTGCTTTTCCAGCCAGATAAGAAGAAATGGCTTTTCCTACTGCAGTGTGTTCACTTCCCAGAGTTAGCAACTGTGACATTTACATACATTTATCCCAATCAATGTTACTGTATTTCTGAACAGGAATATCAGTAAATCCTGAAGAAGGTTTAAAAAGCTCAACCAACCCCTGTTGCATTAGTCATGCCAGGTTCTCTCTCTGATGGAATTATTATACTCCACCTCTGCAGTCACTGAGTCAGGTGGTCACTACCCCAGAGAACACATATCTCAAGTCTGCAGCTCTCCTTAATTAACAGGTAGCAGAGCAACATGTAATTAGCAATGTGTTGTCTGTTTTCAGCCAAATGATGCACCTGTGGAGGGTGCAGAGAACTCACGTGGAGCATATGTCACACAAGCCACTCCATGCTGGCATAACGACCATGCTGGCTGTTCCTGGGAGAGCTCATCAAGTACAGGTTACCCAACTTCTCAGCAGAGAGAAGTGAAAGGCACTCAGATCATCATTTTGATAACCACCCTCTGATTTCATGGGGTGGATTTGGCATGGAGGGACCTGCTGTGCAACAAGAGCTTTGTAAAACGCCTCAGGCCTTCTATCAACCATCGCTCCCCTCATCCTGGTAGCAACAGTTTTAACAGGGTCAGGAACCCCAGTGCTAAGTCAAGTAACTGAAATCAGGAGGAGGGGCTGGTGCAAAACGCTCGTCCATGTCAAGACCTAGCAGTGGGAAGTACTAATTTTTACCAAAGCATGAGTAAAGATATGGCAAAACAGTTTCAGGTCTGTGGAAATTTAATCATACTGCTTCAGTTTGTTAGGTGAAATAAAAAAACCAAAACCAAACACTTGGTTTTGGTTCAGTTTGGCATTAACTGGTACCTACCCAAGTTGCTGAAGTACTTTATAGGACCTACAGTTAATTTATTTCATGCTCCCATTCTTCTACATGGACCATGTTCCCTCATTTTATTTTCTATTCCACTCTCCCCCCTTACCAGAGACAGAGCCTCATGTGGTTTCCTTGGCCAGGACACAGCACAGGAGTTGCTGCCCTGCTGAAAGTCTCTGGCCATGGAGAAGAACTGAGAACATCAGGTATCCAAGCCCCCAGTTCCCATGGACACTGCCACTGTTCAGGCAGGGAACTTCTCTGCCTGGTTGACCTGGCAAACAGAGGCTCAGCGTTACAGAATCATGATCCTTTTCAGCAAGGAAATTACTGTCTTTGTCCTTCCCTTGGGGGAAAATAAGTGTCAAAGTACCAGAGTTTGCCATGGGACAAAATTTGTTGTTAGCAACTCTCCTGCCACAAGCCCAGAGCTGCTCAGCCCTGTCCAGAGAAGGTCAGCAGGGGATGAAGGCTGCCCTGTGCCTGCCCTGCCAGCAGTGAAGAGGACAGGCATCAGTAATGACCAGAAAAGTGGGGTGAAAGCAAAACCCCAGAACACAATCTGACACTGAATGCCAGAACACCATCAGTGAAGCTTCCCTAAGCTTCCTTGTCTGGACTGACAGTTTTGCGTGAATGCTGCCAGCCTGTGCCCTGCCCTGCACTCTCTTCCCCACTACACAGCTGTGCTAGGTGGACCAGCACGCACCTGAAGCCAGAACCAAAGGGTTTGTTCAGCTCAGGGAGGTATCACTCATTTGAAGAATCAGTCACTAGACACCAGATAGTTTCCATGGCCAGTAATTAACCAAATTGGACATCCAAAGGGCAGTTCTCTTGCCAAGGTGCAGGAGCTGCTGGCAGCTGGCCCTCCCAGTTCTCCTGCATCCTGTTGTTGCCATGGCATGCAGTGCTTTTTAGGCTCCAAGAAGCTTTTCCTATATGAGTTGGGCTGTGCAATCACAGGTACAGAACTGTTAAGCCATCATGGTATGGAAATTAGCAATGGCCACAATACCTGAAACACGAAAAGCTGGAAAAGCACTCCTCTTCTTTGTGCGTTGGCAGTCCCTAGTTGAGGATTTATCTCTTGACTTCCAAAACACTCCCATAAGCAGTGTCTACTGCCTGGGGACAGCAGCTAAACAGACATCCTTTTTGTTATACAAAGAAGCCCTCCTCCCTTTCCTTTCCTGTTACAGTAATTCCTTTAATATTTACCCCACACGCGGTGTTTATTCTGCAGTCAGAAAGGAAATTAATCTGCTGTGGTTGTGGTAGTGAAGCCCTGGAATTGCCAGCAGCAAATGTAAATTCTAGCGTGACCTCCTGTGTCTTTAAAGCTCGTTGCCCTCTATCGTGCTCTGCTGTTTTAGTTTTTTAGGATTCCACAGATGCCAAAAGTAATCTTAGTTTACATTAAGTACAGGCAGGTCAAAGACACTCCACTGAAGCCAAGAGAACTACTTGCATGAGTAGGACCTACTCGCAGCCAAAGGACTGCTGGTAGAAATAAGGATTAAAAGACTGAAACCATCGGACTGTAAGTCTCTCATTTGCTGTGTCAGGTCTCGATTATGTTAAGTGGTCACCGGAGCTGAAAGACTCCCAGGATAATGTTGCCTGGAGCTCACGGCCCCACCTACATTCCCTCAAGGTTAGTCTTGGAGCTTTTGAAGTTTTTGCCATTTTGGAGGACACCCAAGCCTAATTATGGCAGGGACTGGGTGCTGCCAAAAGCACAGAAGCTGCTAAAAATGTCTTCATATTCTAATATTGCAAAAGTGGCTCATTGAAGCTGAGCAATCAGACCAGGCTCTGGCTCCCAGCAGAGGGCAATATTAAGGAGCGAGACAGTGACAGGTAGTGACAAAGCACACATGGCAGTGACCCTTTCAGGGGTGTCACAACACCCTGCACCAGGACAGAGTGTGCACTAGCTGACTGGCACAAGGGTCTTCCAAAGCACAGGAGGGGTGCATCCTTTGACAGGGTCAGGGTGCAGGGCAACCCAATCTGTTGAGACATTTGCAGCAAAAGGAGAACGCTGTGATGTTGAGTCATGTCACACAGCCACTACTTTGGACCAGTGGCTTGGCTACAGCCTGGGATGCTGCCCTGCCTCCTGCTACCTGTGACACAGGGAGTTTTGCCTGAGAGTGAGATGAAGTGGCTCTGGTCTCTCTCTTCTAATTCCAACTACAAGCAAGTCTGCCTTTTACAATGCATCAATCACCAGTGAACTCAGTGGTCCTCTGTGGTGGCTCCAGCTCTGTCACACGCGCTGTAGTGGTGGACATCAGAGCACTGACACCTTTGCAGGTTGGGAGCTGCCTCTGGTTAGGACTGCCCTGCATGCATTGCCTCGGTACCAGTTTCTCTCTGACTGTGCACAATGCACAGCCCCTGGGGAGAGCCTGCAGCCTGGTCAAAAGTGCTGTGCTGGCAGGAGCTGCAACCCCTGTGGGGCAATGAGGAAAAGGTCCACATAGAGATAAAGCAGAGAGCCTTTTCCTAGGAGCCTTGAGCAGCAGCAGTGTTTCAAACCCCCACATATGTGCAAGCTGATATTTCAGTGCCTGCAGGTTGCTATGGACAACGAAAGATTTCTAAACTGCCTTACAGGGCAGACCCCCAGCACACTGTACACGGCAGCAACACTTGGCATTTCTATTACTAAGAGCCCCATGTTAGAAAGTAAGAAATACTTGTCATCGCTTTGCAACTGAATGTATGGAAAATATGATCACTCTTAGGTGAAACCAATCCCTCAGGTAAGCCCCACCCACATTTACTCTAGTACCTGAAATCACCTCCTCAAACATACAGTCCCTTCAGATAACCTACACAACATCAGTGACCAAAGCACAGGCAAACTATATGGAAACAAATGGGATAAGAACAGGTTCTAGAGAGTGACAGGGGAATTAATGGGAGGAAAGGTCCGTGGAGTCAAGTTTCTCCATGCCTATAATCATGGCTGCAGAAAAACTGCATGTCTATTTAGAGAGCAGCCTGCTGACTGCATGCACAGCAGAGCACACCTGACCCACATGTGGGATCTCTCCTTGCAAAGGGCCCCCCATAGCTTGGGTCAAGGTTGCAGCTGGTCAAGGCTGGTGTTCCTGGCCACCCCTTCCCTTAGGAAGAGGTCTGTCCTTCCCAGCTGGGCAGAGGCATAATAGGGCTGCTCCTACATGTTTGCATGCACATCAAGTGGTGTTTCCTAGGGTGTACATAGAGCTAGGATGAGAAACCAGGGACGGGGTGCAGAGCCTCTTAGACTCCCAGCCAGCATCTGCCACATGCAGCACATCCTCATCTTACGTGGCTTCAGAAATAAAAAAAACACACACACAAGTTCTTTTCCTGTATCGATCTCATGAACATTAACACAGCATTATTAACACCGTGCCTTCTGGAGGCAGGAGTGCTGTTACCTGCAGTAACAGGAGGGAAAATGGGGTAAAGCGAAATGGAATGACCTGCCAACATCAAGCAAGAATTCTGTGGGAGAGCTACAGCAGACTTAGGTCTCCAGAGCCTGCTGACAGCCATCAGTTTCTATCCAGGACCAAGACAACTATGAAAGGTAGTAATATTACTCCCATTTTAAGATGGTGAAAATACCTGTACAATCTGCAGTTAGGGAAAATTCACCCCCCTTTCTGTTGCCTTAAGCACAGAAATAAGCTTTCATTTGCTGTGAAGTGAAAACTATGATACAAAATCATGCAGAGTAGTTAATAAAATTACAATCTCTGAACCATTCTTTGGCTCATCAAGGGGAAAACGTCAAGGAAAAATATCTAGGAGTAGATTTTGCTTATCGTTCTCCATCTATACTCAATGCATGCCCTCCTCTTTCAGCAGATCTGCAAAGTGCCACCTAATTTATCTTCCCACAGACAGAGAGAACACACATCCATGATTAATGGAGTTTTATACCCGAGGAGTTGGTTACATTGCAGCAGACAATGAGAAATTTGATTACCACTAATATGGTATTGACACAAATGTCAATGTTCTAAGGCATGCAATATCGTTTTGAATCAAGGATCCCTTTCATCATTATTATTTTTGTTTGCTTCTTCCATTTTAATAAGCTGTTTCTCTGTGTATTACCCAAATATTCCAGACTAAAACTGGGGAGAATTTAGTTTATATATAACACTTAATTAAGTAGGAGTGTGCTCACATAGCCCTGCTATCATTTAAAGACATAATACTCCAGCCAAAACCAGTCAGCTGATGCCTTTACCTTAGTGATAACTAATCTGTTGTTTTATGCAAGTCAAATATAGCAGGAAGTGGGAATAAGGGCTTTCTTTTTTGTCTCTGGATAATTGTACTGATCAAATAACTCAAATCTTGACAAGTCAAAAATTAAGTCAAGCCTGGTGATCACATCACACAGCCAAACTGCTGGGGGATTCAGATGCACATGTGGGATCTCTCCTTGCAAAGGACCCACCACAGCACGAGCAGAGGCTTCAGCTGGTCAAGGCTTGTGTTCCCCTGGCCACCCCTTCCCTTGGGAAGAGAACCGTCCTTCCCAACTGGCCAGAGGCACAACAGGTTGCTGGGTTGTCTGGGGGAGCAGTGGCTCCGTGTGAGGCTGAAGGGCATTGGACTGCAGCATCTTTCCTGGTTCTGGACTTCTTTAGCCAGGCTACTGGTTTTGGACTGTGGTGCCTGATCTGGGCCTTACCTCCTGCCTCCTTCCCACACCCATCTCTTCCTCTCCATTGCAGAGGCCTGGGAATCTCCCTCCTGTGAAGGATGATGCCTTCAGCTGTTTTCCCTGCCTGCCTTTTCATGAGTGACTTTCATTTCATTGCTTTCTGATGGTGCCTCCAGCTTCTGTGGGCCTTTCCAAGCACTGCCTGCAAGCCCCAGCTGTCAAATGACTTTTACCTTTGCCAATGGAAATGAAGAAACCCAGTTGTCCTCACCAAGCAATCATTAAATTTCCAAGTCTTCAAGAAGGAATTAGCTTTGCTTCTGACATAAAATTTCAGTAAGGACTAGAGAAATAGGTAGGGTGGGAGAAGCAGCAGAGTTTCTGGGGGCTAGGGCTCTCGGTGGCATCCATCCAACCATTAAAGTCCTTAAATTCAGCGTGGAGGCTGCACAGGAAGGTATACCAAGCCTTGAAGCAGATCTCATTTCTATCCAGAAATTGGAGCCGAGCAGAGGGAGAGGAGCAGCAGGCAGGGCAGAGACAAGCTGCCCTGATCGAGTGGCAAAGTTCATGCATCGCTTTAAGATCCATACCTGTGCTTCAAGAAAGAAAAGCACAGCCCAGGCAAAACAAACACAACAGAGTTTACCTGGGGAAAACCCAAGTGGAAGTCGGCAAAACCAAAGAACTTTAAGAGCCAAAGATATTTAAAAACAAACTCTCATATGCTTTATTAATATATTAAAAGCTCGAGGTCTGTAAAACCATTTATAACCACCTGAATGGAGCAAAGTATAAGATAAAAAAGCACTCTGAGGCAGCTAAATAATGTCTTTGTCTCTGTCCTGCTGCAGGAAGCAATAGGGCAGTATCTGCATCCAAGCTCCTTGGAGTGATGGACCATGGACTGTCTTAACTGAAAATAAAGCATGCCAGTAAAGGAAAGCAGAATTATTTGAACAAGGGAGTGAATCACTCGTGCTGCCAGTATCGACTCCATTAAAACAACCATCTGCTTTTCTTCTTCAGACATTATGGCCTTGACTTGTTTAATCTGATAAACATGTTACACCTTCTGGCCAGCAATTACTTAGGTGGCCATTTCTCTCTTCCTCAAGACCTAGATATTCTCAGAACCTAGATTTACTGTTTACTGGTGACAGTGTATTTAAAATCCAAAATGAAGGAACTGAGTCACAAAGAACAATTTGATACTACTTTCAGGCTTGGGAGAGAGTAAATTCTATAAATCAAGAATACAGTCCAATAGACTAGAGAGATAAAGGTTTATTCTGAACCTGCCCAGGTGCTCTCCAGCCATGGAAAGTCAGAGGATAGCTCTGCTCCTCACCACCTGCAGATCATATTCCGATTCACAGAACATTAAAAGGAAGACCACAAAGATCACTGCACAAATGGTTGGTCATTAGTTCAGTCTATGAAACAACTAGACACAAGAGCTACAATTACACCAGTGAATATAAGAATTGTATGGAAATGCCATCCATTTCACACCGCAGGCTATGAAACAGGCAACAGCTGTGGCGAGGAAAAATATTCCCTTCCTCATCATTGGAGATTTAAAAACCAAGTTAGACCAGAACCTTCCTGCTGAAGGCAAAGCCAGTCCTACCCTAGGACAAAGGGGTAGTCTAGATGACTTCAAAAATGTTATTCAAGCCCTGTAGTCTAGATGACTTCAAAAATGTTATTCAAGCCCTGTTTGCTACAGACATGCATGTGCAGTGCTTCCCCACTGCAGTACTGACTGTCCAGAAGTCTGTGTCTGCTGGCAGATATGATCACAGTTACTACAGTAACCACAGTGGTTTTCTTTTCTAAGGGGTAGACTGGAGGTTTTTTCCTCAAACTGCAAATATGCTCAACTTACATGCTTAAAAGCCTGCTGCTGCCAGGCTCTGCAAACTGACCCTGAACCAGGCAGTAACAGCAGTGTTTGGTCTGTGTGTGAGTAGTGGTAGCACCCTCAGTAGAGAGCTACAGAGCTTAGCATCGTGCTCCCAAGAACTTTAA
>VWZG01000867.1:794762-824468 GCA_013396735.1 Grallaria varia
AAAGCCCTCCACAAATCTCCTACCCCCCAGATGCAATGCTCAGGTTTTAAAAATTGCAAATGCAAACCTAACTGAAACAGGTACAGAGGCAGAGGACTGTGATAACCAAAAGAATTAAGGGTTTTCATTGGCAGGCTGGGAAGAGGTTTGGTGTGAGACAGGAAATTGCTGTGCACCCTGTAAATCAGATTCATGGACTGCCCTCTACAGTGTACCATTAGACTGTGCTTAGCATATTCCTAAGGCACTAGGGCTACTTCAAGATTCAAGTTGCACATGTAATTTACCCCCACACTTACCCATACCATTTGAATCTAAGTGTGAGAGCTTGATCTGACACATTTATCCTTCTTTGCTTTAGACATTTCTCCATTGCTTTACAGATAATTAAATAAATAAATATTTATCCTTTGGTAACCCACTGCCCCTCTATTGGTACATTGCTGACATGGAAAGTCTGTAACACTTCTCATCATCGAGTTCTTATTTGGGGAGACATTGCTTGTGAAAAATTCATTTTGAATCATCAGACTTGGCCTGAAACTGCAACTGATGGAGCCTTTATTCAGATGAGCATTAAATGCCCACCAGTAAGAGCAAAGGCTTTCTAAACTGGCCCTCACCCTGCAAGTGGGACTTAACACCTCTCATCCCAGCACTGATCAACTCAAGAGATCATACCAAGGATATTTCTATTGCCGAATAAGTCTGACATTTTGTACGAATTTATTGATGCCTGGTTTTATGCCTTATGTCTCATTTTCATTGCCATATGTAAAGCTTAATCCCACCCTCCCCCAAGAAAGTCTTTCAGTGGGATGTGCTTCTTTGTACTGGGCACACTTAACAGGATCACAAACCCCTTTTTCCCCAGCACATAGTTTTCCATCCTGTTATATTTATGTCTCTGCTTGACTTTCTCTGCCAGCACATTTGTTGAGAAAATAACAGCCCTTGGGGGCAGATACTTCTTATATTTTCTTCATGCCTAAAATAATTATACCTACCTATTAAAAACCTCACTGACAGTATGATACAATAACCTTTGTGATTTATTTATCTTTCAGTGAGCTTTAGAGAGAGCTATAGCCTCCTTTCCAACTTTGTGCTACATAGTTCATCCTCAAATGCAGTGCTGCGCTCTGATGTTTGCAACATACTACAACAAGAAATTGGTCTTCGAATTACATTTATTCCACCCTTATCTAGTTGATTTACTGGTCCCTCAAATATTTGCTTGCTTATACTATCTTAATTGAAGATTTCTCCTGCCTATGTTTCCCTGCACCGCTATTCTACAGAGAACAACACTCTCCAAACAGCACATCTTCCCCAGTTTCTGTGTACAGCACCATACCTGTTTTTTTCCATCACTTCAGTCTTTAAAAAAAAAATCCAAGTAAAAGATTTTAAGGGTGTCAAAACCAGCTGAATTCTGTGAAGCATTTTTTCTTTTCCCCAAGGAAGGCCTGCCTTCGGAAGGCACAAGTTAAACGTAGGCAGTAAAGAATCTCCTCAAAGTCCCTTGTCCTTGTTTTTTTCTTGCCCAGGATTTTTATGATAACTTGGGATGCAAGGCAAAGAGCTTACTTGTTGTGGCTTTATATTTTCCAGTAGATGTGCCTGGAAACATGGCCAAAACCTCACCTGGTCTGTTCCTGCCATTCTATCTTGGAGTAACTCAACCATAATCAACATTGCACTGGTATAGTGGAATCTGGGATCTGGCCATACCACATGCCCAAAGCAGTGTTTGATACACCCAAAATAAAGAAGTTTAGCCTTCCTGTGGTGTCAAAAAAGTACTTGTTCTCTGTGTATGCTGACTGATGACACTGTTGGATAGGGCTCACTGAAAAGCAGCTCCCTCACTCTGTGCCTTGCTACTGAGAGATGGTTAGTATGTACTGTGGTGAATTTATTCCTGGGACCAATGGGATGAGCTAATCCCAGCATCATTCCACATCTGCTCTCCAGATTGGCCTCAGTGGGCACTTTCCAGAAGATTCCAGACCTCTGCCCTGCAGTGCTCCCGGCTGTGTGCCAAGGCTCTCACAGAGACCAGCTTCGAAAGCAGGAAGAGCCGCAGCAGGCTGGAACAGCAGAGACAAGGGTTTTCCAATGAAGCTTTGCTAGCTCAGCCTTGCTATCAGTTAGATCTGTACCTGTGAATGAAAAGCAGATGAAAAGATCTACAAATTTAATCTGCTGGGTGGTGTTTATTTTTTCAGTCATGTAACTGGAGCATGGGATCTCTCTTCACAGAGCAGACTAACAACCCAACATTCTAAGCAAGCAGTAGCAAAAAAACACAAAACAGAAAAGGTACAGATTCTTCCATAAAAATACCAAACAGAAAAGGCAATTCTTAAATAGAGAAGATGCAAGCACACATGGGGCTCGCACAACTTGAGGGCAACAACTAACTTCACGTTATGATCTCTCCTGCACTGTACCAACCTCTTACATAAAGTAGTGTTTATTGGCAAGGATTTACACAAATTAATTCTAAGCATTGTTTAAATTGGTTTAACCCTTCTTGGTTTTTGTATCTTTTCATGTCTCCTGTTTATCTTCAAAAGAGGGAAGTGGAACACCTGATTATCTCCTCACAATATCACAGCACTGGTTCTTTTCTAGTACTTGTTAAAGTTTCCTGGGACTACTAACACATTTGTAGCCCAATTTTGAAGCCTCCTTTTTCACACACACACCAAAAAAAAGTCATTCAGTTAGAAGGGAGTTTAGCCCTTGAGAGCACAAGTTTTCAGCTTCCCTTTCCTGATGCATGCTGAAACAGAGCTATGTTTTGTTGGATTTCTTTTTTTAATTAGGTCCAAAGAAGGTGACTAATGACCAGCACAAATAGGAAACCTTTGCTTGAATTTGCTAATAATATTCTATCATCTTATCTTTAAATTCTTTTTTGTGGATTAGAAACAGTAATAATTATGAATCCTCCCTGCTTCATTTTATCTAGAACAGTAACATAATCAAAATCATCCAGCTCTAAACCCTCTATAGCAAATCTCCTCTTTAAAGCCCTTGTTCAACATCCTCCCTAATTTTAATTTCCTTTGCTACTGCTTATTATACAAAAGCCTGGCATCTGAAAACTGAACTGCAGCCTTAACTATTTTTCAGCACACACCATACCTATTCTTTCTGTATATTAATGCTGTAAGTATATTTTTAAACACCAGGCTGCCTGCAGTGAAATGCCTTGCATTCCTATTGTGTTACTGTAAATACCATTATTATGAAGAAATGATTGACTTTGTTTAACACACTGTTCAAATAGTCTGCAGAGATGTCTGTGGTGCCAGTGTCATTGCCATGCTTTAATTACAATTTTAATCATCCGTGATCTTTCATTTGTTTGTGCTGTAAGTTAATGATTTTTTCTATCACAAAGCACTGAAACAATGTGTTCGCATTATTATTTTTTATTAGTAAGTAGATTTGCTCCACACTCCTGCTCACTCGCTCCACTAGATCCTCAGTTTCCAATGCTGCTCCTTACACTCCACCATCCAATGGTGCATCCTAAAAAGCTCTGCTGCATCCTAAAGCACACCTAATTTCTTCTGCCTCCCACCTTCTACACATAACCAGAGCATTTGATGACTCATTTAAGTTCAGACTTGGTAACATGCACACATGTACCTACAGGGCAGTGAAACGATTCAGTACACCCCACAGCCAGGGTTCCACAGCTTCAGGCACCTCTCAAACCCCTTTCCTTGCCCTGTGGCCAATAATCCACATCAGATGTCCTTCACAGCTCATAGCAGACTGCACACTTTTCTCTCAAGGCTTCAAATTCCCACAAGAGGAGAGATGTAAGAGTGAGGAGCCCAATTTCCTGTGATGCTTCTCTGCCTATAACACTACTCCTGTACTGTCTTTGGCAGCCAAATACAAGGGAACTTACTCTGCTCTGCCATCTGAACACCCTGTAGACCCATAACGTGGCACCAGTCCTGAGTCAGTAACTCCAGATGGGCAGTGGATCTTACCTGTCTGGAGCAATGCACCTCTTTCTTCGCACAATGAGGTCACCTCAGGCTGCAGCAGAGCACACAAGACTGAGTTGCAAAACACCAACATGTTGCTCCAGTTCTGAGGTCACTTCAAGCCCACTGAAAGCTCTGCCAGGGACTAGAGAGACTCTCATCCTGACTGTGGGCACAGCAAGGTATCATACCCAGAGGTGCCCAGGTGACTGTCATTGTCTTGCAGCAGGTGGGGGATATACCTGGTTAACCAAGCTTATCCTAATAGAAGGTTATAGCTTTACTTCTAATTAAATTCCAAAGCATGCAAGTGGAAACACTGAAGCCCTATTAGCAGCTACCCTCTGTGAAACAGAAGACCCTGTAGCAGCATACTGTATGTAATTATAAGCTGCTGAACTATGGAATGTCAAAAATAGCAGAAAACACTGAGTTTGTAGGGTTTGCTGTATTAGTTCCTCAGAAGGAGATTCACTGATAGGTTTTGACAAAAACTGTCTTTCCCTGAATATAAATGTCAGGATGCACTGAGCAGATCCCTACTAATGCAGACTTACAGAGCCAGGCAGACGGGGCTGCCAGAGGTTCACTGCAAAGGCACACGAAAGGAATCTGCAGCAGCTCTACCCTGATGTCTGGGGGCTCAGTGTCCACAGTGCCTGTACACAAACAGGTGCATGTGCTCATCTGTGGCTTTGGTAACACCTCTGGGTAGATTAAAAATCAGCCTAATAGGAGCATGCCTCAAGAGTGAATACAGAAAATCTGGAAAAGGACTTCCAACTCTTTTGGGGCTGATTGAGGCTACTGCTCCCCACAGCCTTAACTGAGCAGGGACACAAAGGGCTCACTGGCCCTTTACCGGATCTCTGCTGCAGCAGAGTACCTGGCAGGCTGCACCCGGGCAAGGGAAGCAGGACTGATTGTAGGAAGAGATACCAGGGCTGCAGAACGCAGCCCCTCAGTCTGCTTGGCCACCTGTGAGAAGTACAGGCTCACCTGCCCATGTTCATCTGAGAAGTCAGGGGAAAAAATAACTCTCCACTCAATTTTCTTCATCAGTCTTTGGATGTCTGCGCACACTTAGAAACAATTAAAGGGAGGTTCAAGCTGTGATGCTGGATTCATTTTTTTAAAAATCCCTAAGCATTTGGGTATTGGTTGTTACTTCATGCCCATGCCTGGAAATGCAGCAAATCTGTGTTACTTTTCTGCTCCTATAATTTCAATGGGCAGGCGTTAGACGTGCTGCGAGGTCACTTGATATTCTGCTTTTATCTGTTCGGTGGGTTTACTTTTCTTCGCTGTGTGTGAAGGGTTTCTCATCCTGCAGCCTGCTGCTGGCAGCCGCCTGCCCTCTCCTGGCTGCCTGGGGCTGCAGGGAAGGGACTTGCCCATCAGGAGCCGGCTTCATGCAGAGACTGGGACCCAAAGCAGATCCACACAAAGGTTTTCACAGACTGCAGAGTGTGCCAGAGTTTTCCAGTGATGGATTAATCGTCCAAGGTGAACTGTGCCAAAATACTGGTCTTTCAAATGTATCTGAAATAAATATTACAGCAACTGTAAAGCACAAAAGGGTAGAATCAGAGCAAGGGGAGAGGAGATTCTTTGGTCAGTAGCTCCTGTATTTTATGTCAAACAGCGAACACAGTAGCCATTTCCGAACAGCCATACCACTGATGTAAATACACCAAGTGAAGTACACCTGCCAGAGGTGAATATGCTCACCAGATAGCTACAAGGGAAGCCTTAAACTAGGGCTAAACACAGTGAATATGTCTTCATCTATCTGCATATATCTTCGTCTGGGAGCCGACACCAAAGTGACCTGACAAAGCAGAAGCTGCAGGGTGAAATAAGATCTCCCTTCCACCAAAACCTTAGGCAAGGTCGTGGAGTCTTAATCTGCCCTCCTTTTACTTTCAAGCTGTTACCCCTTGTCCTATCACAAAAGACCCTGCTAAAATGCCTGTTCCCACCCTTCTTTACAGGCCTCCTTTATGTACTGGGAGGCCTCAATAAAGTCTCCCCAGGCCTTCTCTTCTCCAGGCCAAACAATCCCAGCTCCTTCAACCTGTCCTCATAGGACAGGATTCCTTAGTGTCTTTCTTTCAAGCTTTCCTCGAAGAGGCTGTTCTCCAGCATTCCTTCCAAGTGATAGCAAAGCTGAATCAGACGTGACTTAGAGCAATGACCAGTAGCTTCCTAACAGTCCTGCCATTCCTTTTAAAGGCCACCCAGAACAATTAGCACCTAAACCACCAAACTCTAATGCTGAATGCTATAGTTGTGAGAGCTGTGCCCTCATCAGCTCCCATTTCACACTGCCTATCTGAAAAGATGAACTCATTCTCACTACGTGGTCAAATTCACATATTCTCAATTAGTTTAACTTCACGTGGTCATTGCCAGAGAACAGCCTGTGCATCATCACTGACACTAAGGCCAAGGCAGCAAGAGACTGATCTAGAACAACACTTATCTGTCTTTTGCCTCTCACTGTCTGTTTTCAGGGAATCATAGCATGGTTTGGGTTGGAAGGAATCTTAAAGATCACATAGTTCCAATGCCCCTGCCATGGGCAGGGACATCTTCCATTGGACCAGGTTGCTGAAAACCTCATCCAGCCTAGCCTTGAACTCTTCCAGAGATGGGGCATCCTGAGTTTCTCTGGGCAACCTGACAGCGTCTGACCACCTTCACAGTAAAAAATTTCTTCCTAATATCTGATGTAAACCTGCCCCCTTTTCTGCAGTGGTTGTGCTTTTGCATGAAAGACTGTCTTCCTTTTAATGCTACTCAGCTGGATTTAGCTCTGTATAAAATGATTACTGCCTTAAAAATAATTGTACAAAGCGCAGCAGCAGCCAATGCTTAGGAGTGATAGGTTATCATCCTTTTTTCTCCTCAGTGAGACATGAATTTAAGGCCAAATCAGGCACAGGTAAAAGGCTAGCAGCAGTCCCACAGCAGGGGGAGGAGGGAACGCTCACCTGGAACTAGCAGAGGACAGGGGCAGTTGGGATGGAGCAGAGCACCACTTACATACCCTCACCCTGTCCTCCACATTTGGCCCACACCAGCCCAAGAACGTCATCCCCTTGCCCACTCCTGTTCTGGGGGCTAACACCTGAGGAGACAGTGATAATAAGCTCCTACTGCGGCTGCTGAAGCCACTTAGTTCTGACTCAGGCAAGAGGCATCACAGGACTTCATTTCCCAGCTCCCCATAGGGGTCTAGCGCAGGGTGAGGGGCAGGCAGGTATGTCTGGAGCCAGCACTGCTATTCCTGCGGCTCCCCCTCTGTTCTGAGCCCCAACACTGTTCAGGGAGCAGACTCAGCCTCAAATCCCTGAGCTCTGTCTTTCATATGAGACTGTCCACAGCCTTGGGAAACAAGAAACCAATTCAAAATAGTGTTCTTTAGAACTTGAATAGGGTTCAGCTGACTGAGGACAAGCTTCAGAGCCTTCTGCAAAGTCTGTGAAGCTGATGGTAATGCAGAGACTCCCCTTGACTTCAGAGGGATGAAGTCCCAAGGGAAGAGCAAGTTGATTGCTGACCTTGCCTTTCAGAGCAGTCTGAGCAAGGGAGCTCTAGCATAAATCTGTTTGGTGCATCACGCTACAAGCAAGTCCCTTGATGCTGCATATGCTACAGGAAAGGTGAACATGAGTTCTGGGTCCCCCTGGATTGTTCTGTTGTTTGGATTTTGCTGGAAGCTGCTGTTACGCAGAGATTTCTTTGCTGATCTGCTTTTCCCCAAGTGTTTGTGCTTCAGAGTCACTTAATTCAGTTAACAAACAAATTGCACACTCACACAAAATCTTGGCATTTCAGAGCATTCCCATGCTCATCTATATCCTCCTTGCTAATATTTGCCCATTTCCTTCCCTCTGTCCCCAGCCAGTACACTGCTATCAAAGCTTTCTCCTCAGATTCTTTCCTTGGGCTTCAGACTCACAGACAAACAGAATCATTTCTTGTTCCCCCTGCAGAATACCAGAATATAAAGGACAAACTGCAGTCCTGATACAAATATCAAATTAGCAACAACAAAGAGGAGGAAAACCCTCTGCAGAGACGTTTTCATGGGAAAGCCCAGGGACAAAACACTGTCATGTTTCCCACCCCACGCACCTTTCCAGGCTCTGTTAGCTGTTATTTTCATAGTCCCTGAGCACACTGGCTATCAGGTGTACACTGAGAGCAGAGAACAACAAAGGAGGAGATCACACACCATCAAGACACTGAGGCTGGGCAGGGCAAGGACTCATCATCAAAATTCTAATAATTACGCAAATGAAGGTTCTCCTTCACTGCCGAGGTCGGCTAAGGAGGTACACAAAATGAAAAAAAACACACTGGTCACAGAATATTATTTATGCTAGCCTAACATCTGTTACTTTTTAAGTAGGTATTTAAAGAAGGTTGTCAGGCCAGTTACCCTTTATTAAAATCCTGTAGGTCAATATGGAAATAACTACCCTTTATTGAATAGATAAATTATACATACTAATGAAAATTCATCATAAATGAAAAGTCAAGGGCTCTTTTCTTCAGTTCCCACAATATCTTTTAGCATACTGTGTAATACACAGCATGTGTGATTTCCATTATGGAAAAAATGGTTTGTTGACTGTGACAGGCTGTAATTAGACTCTAATACAAAGCAGGGCCAGTGTAACACTCAGTGTTCATGGACTGTGGATCACAATGGGATCTCAGTCTTGTTGCCTGTTGCTTGTGCCTGCTGTAATGACCATCAATAACAGCCGCAATGGGTAAAACTCCCTTTTTTGCATGCAGTCAGCCCACGGGTTCCATGAAAAGGAAGTGACATTACACTGACTATACCAGACCCAAGTGGAGCTACAAAATGAGCTTCTCTCTGACATTGTATTTGATCATGACCTCAGTCATGAAACAGTTCAAGGAGAGAAAAATTACAGACACACTGGAGAAAGCTCACTTAGCTGTGTATTCTCTGGACTAGAGGGAGCTATTTGCACACTGGGGTGCAAGAGGCTGCAGCAGCCAACGCAGGAGATGCTGAAAGAGACATGCACGTGGAAGGAAGCCCGAGTTCACTTGGTGTTATCTGAGCTGTTCTGATCTCTTCTGAAGCACTGGCGATGAAACTGGCAAGAAAAGGCCTCTCAGAGGCCTGGCACAGCAGCCGTGCGGGTGACACAGAGCCACATGTCAGCAGGGTGAAAGCTCAGGAAGGTCATTTCCCATCTCTGGCTTGCTTAGCTTTCCTCTGCAAGCAGCTCCCATTCAGATGCTGTGATAAAGCAGGTTTCTCATTTACATTTTCCAAAACAGACTGATGGGTTGTTCACTTTTATAAAATTCTTTCCTATGACCTTGGATGGAGAAAACCCTCAAACTATTTCTGCTGTTTGAAATAATTGGAAGTGGAGAGAGGGACATTTTATCAGCTCTCAGCCCATGCACGTCAGTAGCAGCTGCCCAGTGCCTCCCACGTTTCAGGCCCAGGAACTCAGCCTTTTAAGCAAGTCAGTTTGATATTAAAAACACCACAATATGGATGGGAATTAGAACATTACATGTTTCTAATTACTGTTCCTCTGCTACGCCAACGATTAAGAGCAATATGAAACAACCGATGGGCTGTCACCCTCATGCCCTGCCTGTGTGCTCTGAAGGGTTGATTTCACACTCAGGGGGACACACGGCACACAGGAAAACAAAGACCCCTATTTTTCCAAGGCAGTGACTGCTTGTTAAAGCCCATGCAGCAGCTTGTTACAGCCTATGTCAGTGAAAATGCTGCCAGACATTCAAAAGAGACAATTAAAAGATCTGAAAGATCTGCAGAAAATAAAACCAATCACCAAGGGCTAGGATTTTCTAAGGGAAATTAAGTGGGACAACCTTACTGAAGAGTAAACCTAAAATACTATGAATATTGCTGTCTTGCTGTGACTGTATTAACTTTAATGTGATTTAGAATAGTCCTGACAATGCCATATGTGATCCAGAATAACTTCATACAATGCAAGACTCTTTTATTCACTTCCATTAAGATTTTCGGCCAGGCTCCTTGTTGCTGATCTCTGCCCTCATATTTTCTGCCTTACACAGTCTAACTGCAGGCAGGCACACTGTTAATGAGAGGGGGCCTAAGTGAAGAGCTGAGGCTCCCAAGTGCAGATGTCAGGCGGAAACAGAGCTGGGTGTCATGGACACAGTGCCCCATAGGAGAAGGTACGACGTGTATTTTCCACTGAAAAACCTGCCCTCTTTGTTCAAGGAAACCTTAAGTGGTTTCATTTCTCTGCTGCAAACAATTCACTTCCTCCTTCTTCTAGCAGAAGGGAGATGTGGGGATTTTAGGCAGAACATTAACCCCAGAGAGAGGCCACCTCTGAAATACACCTGTGTACGCCAGTCATTCCTGGGTGCCTCGGAAATGCTGGTTTGCTGCCTGACCTATTTCTGGCTTCAGCAAAAGAGAAGAAAAACAACACACCATTGATTTTGCAAGTAGTTGTTCTGCAGAATAAACCAGTCCAAACCCCATGTTTATTTTGCTTGCTGGGGATCTGTCAGAGAGGTCACTGGAGAAGTTACAGAGATTTAGAGCAGGAGATAAAGAGAACTTGTTTTCTGTTCAAGAGGTTGATGCTTCCTAAAGCTACCTACCTGCCCCAGATTCCCCCTTCCTACAAGAGTTTGTCAGAAAAATAAATATTATAAATGCTGAAACCTGTGAATTACAAAGCGGCTCTGATTCCCTGAAGGAAGGGTGTAGAGCAAGCTCTTAAAGACTGATGATAAATGATAAGCCTCCACACAGGCTCCCAGCACGAAGCACGCCACAAACATCCTCCTTTCTCAACAGTCCCTTCCCCTGCCCTTGCTACTGCCCCAGCCCAGCTACATTTCCTTTCTGCTGCCACGCAGGGGTGAATCCTCCCCTTGCTCCTCCTGCAGCAGCTGGGATGTCCTCCACTGGAAAGCTGCATTTTGCCAACCGTTTAGAGAAAAGCTGCTCCCGAGCCCCTGGATAGGCAACCGAATGGAAATCTGCAGCATCAACCTTCTTGCCCAGCTGGAGACTGTGCAGGGAGAAATGCTGTGTGGGTACAGGTATGTCTGAGCTCTGCAGACCCCCATCCACGGTGGATGCAGGTCTCCAGGGTGGGGCTCAGGCAAGCAGTGGGAAGCAGACATCATTTCTGGCAGGTTTCTGTCAAGGGCTCTTACTTTCAATACTTGGGCTGTGATGGGTAGAGGCAGTAAAGCAAAGGCTGTCTAAGATGCAGTTTTGCAGGCAGGTGCAGCACTGCGGGGGATTGGTTTTACCTCAGGTGTCACTCGTGAGGGTCTCCTGCATTAGCTGAGAATCACAGCACTGGCAGCAGTCACCGTAGAAGGAAAACAGGTGACATCTGCCCACGCAGAGTGAAGTGAAATAGGAAGCAGGAAGCAACACC
Source organism: Grallaria varia (assembly GCA_013396735.1). Lineage (NCBI taxonomy): Eukaryota > Metazoa > Chordata > Aves > Passeriformes > Formicariidae > Grallaria > Grallaria varia. Next base: position 806,248 of record VWZG01000867.1, read on the forward strand.
ATGACAACACCCAGCAGCTAATTTTTTTTTCAGCACAGGATGAGTGCAAGAACACCCAGGCTGGATGAGAGATCTTTCCAGTGCCCTTCCCTGTCCCTGACAGTAGCCACCTCATAGAATCACAAAATATCCTGAGTTGAAAGGGACCCACGAGGATCATCAAGTCCAACTTTTGGCTCTGCTCAAAACAACCCCAAAAATCACATCATGTGTCTCAGAGACTGGGAAACCATACAGCAAAGTTTCCCGGGAATATTATATCTGAGGATTTGAGGAACTGAAAGGTCCCTTCAAGACTTACGGCAGAGAGCTGGAAACGCCAGTGTGCCACACAAGTTCTGTGCTACGAAAACGTGGAATTAAAGTGCTCTTTGAGGTTGATCCAAGAAGAAGAAACAAGGTTCAGGGCTGCAAGAAAGCCTTGTGAAATGGCCCTGTGATAAGGAGTGCCTCCAGGAGTTGTGCAGGAGAGGCAGGCACCTGAGCAAGCGTAATTGCTGCCTGCTCAGTGCCTTGCCCAGAAAGTCTCCCTGCTGTGGCAGATGCAGGTGATTATTTGTCTAGAGAGGGGCAGGCACAGGAGAGGGAGCTGCAGGACATGCTTCTCCTGTTCCCATGTCTGCCTCAGGAACCTCAGCCCAGCCACCACCATCTCTCCATGGCTAACACAAGAAAGCTGGCAAGGAGCAGGAAAAAGTTGATCAGTCTGTGATGAAAGAGACTGTAAATCATGCATGCAGGGGACATGGTGATGGGACAATCAGCTGTCGTTAATTAAATCCTGGATAAGAGAGAGGAGAAAGCAAAGCACTGCACTCTCACCTGGCTCCTGCAATTATGCCCCCAGAAGCATTAAGCATAATTAGAGAGAGACACCTATTTTTGGAGTTAGGAAAATAAAGCAAGAGTGCCTGAGATTCAGATCCTTCCAAAAGTGAGTGAGGAGAGGGGCTGGAAATGCATTGCCTGGAAAGCACCAGGGGTGGCTTGCTATGCTCTCCTGGCCATTGCCAGGAGGACATATCCCATCTGGGGGTCACAGCAGCACTGGGAGAATCCACAAGCTTTGGCAGCAGGATAACTGATGATTTTTCCCATGCCTGGGGACCAACTGCTTGATCAGCATCTTGCGGTCAAGCCTAAGCTATCAGACATGTTTGGCATTCTGAGAGGTGAGGAGGAACTTCATAGGTGCCCAGAGAAACAGGAGTTTCTCCCTTGCCAGAGGCTGTGTCTGCCAGTAAGGAGACCAAAAAACATCCAAGCTGGAAACAAAGCAGCGAGATGGAAATTTCTCCTCATTATAAGTATAAAGGGCATTTTCCTACTGCAAAAAGTCAGGAAAAGAGATACAAAAAGTCCTCATCTCTTAAACAGAGTTCACCTCCCACACCCCCTAGAACTCCCCTTCAAACCCAGAAACTCCCCTTAGAATATTCCCCCTCAGTATCTGGAGCTGTAAAATGTACAAAGGGGTGATGCATTTCACCTGGGAATGTAAGAAACCTTGGAAAAGGGATGCTAGGAGGGAAGAGAGCCATGACCAGGTGCTTCCCTGTTGAAAAGCTGGTTGCACATAGTCCCTGTCTGACCACACCCTTTGGGGAGGTCTTAGTCACTGGCGGTGTCTTCTTGCTCACTAGCCATCAGGGGCTTTCTCAGCTGATGCCAAAGCAACTTCTCACACGTATGTCACACAGGGAAGTAATCTGTCTGTAGCAGTGGCCTAATTTTGTCACTGTTGCTGTGCAATATCCGTGGGAAGCCACTTGAGGAACTGGTAAATGACCAAGATCTGAAGAGTCTCTGGATGGCTGCTGCCACACCTCCGTTGTGACCGGCCAGCCTGTCATGGCACAGTCATGACTTGTGTCCCAGGAGTATGAGCTATGCCCATATGTGCGTGGGGTAACAGCTCACTTCTCACTTACCTGGGTGAAATGGAACACAGGTGCCTGGGGACCCTCCATGCTGCGGGTGTCATTCACACCACATACTACCCCTTCCAAATCCCAGGCAGTTCTCACCCCACCCTGTGCCCTTGTGCCTCCCTAAAACCTTATCAGTCAGAGTCTTACACAGTGACTAAGAGATCACCAGTTTCTCAAGCTGTGCCAGGATTGTCACTGCAGTTCCCATGTAGGGCAGAAGGACCCTAGAGACTCTTTCATGTCTGCATCCTTTAGCAAAAACCTATCTGGGAAGTGACAAGATGAAAGTTGCTATCAGTCGTTTCCGTGGCTGCTGATACTGCCTGCCCAGTGCCTGTGGTTGCTTTTCCTCTGGAGTTCACAAAGGCTCTAAGGCTATTTTTTTCCTTAGGATTGAAAATAAATCACTCCAATCAGTTGCTTTTCTTGAGGTGCTACAAAACAAACTATAGTGGAAATGTTATCACAGGTAACAGACTTAGCCTGCAGGACCATGTGTTCATTTACATTTTAACATCTAAAAATAGTGCCTGGTGGCACCATGTAAATACAAGGTATGGCCAGCACAAGCAGATACAAACTGAGTGGAGTTATATGACTTGAAGTTATTAATTTCTGCCTGACAGCTACTGATGAAACCCTGCCTCGTTACTCCTCCCTGCCCCCTGTGCATTCAGGACACTGGGGTGACGTGGAGAAGGAAGAGCATGCAGGAGACAATACCACCTTAATGATCACATTGATTGTCATACCTACCTGCCACACAAATATCTGGGAGGAATAAAAAGCATTTACTGTCCTGAAAAACTGATTGTGCCCGATTCCCACCACTACCAGAACTCCAGCAATGCCTAAGAACATAGAGATGCCATCATTGCACTCCTGCTCACCTTGCTACCTTTGCAACCTGCTGGTACAGGCCTGATGGGACAGCAAAAGGGGGTTTGAACCCACTTTCTTCTAAAAAAAGAAGTCTGAAAGCTGTATAAATAAACCAACAGTGAGTGAGAAAAACAGTTGAACAAGAGAGGTTTTTCTCTGCTCAAAATTCAAAGCCTGCTCCTGCATACCAGAGGCAGAGACACCGTGAGCAGCAGCAACCTCCCCGCTTTGCTCTCTGAGCGTCCTGGCAGTGGCTGCAGGAGGAGATCCTGCCACGCCAACTCTGGGACCACTGCCGGCAAGGCACAGCTGGACTCTGCTCCTCACAGGTTCTCAGGCTGCCCAGAACTGAGCGCATTTAAACCATGTCCCTGGCAGAAGCTGTCATTCCTCCATGTGCTAAGGCCGTGCCCTGCAACACTATAACAGCCTCTCAAATAGTAGGTTTTTCCTCCTCTTCCCTTGTCCACAAAAAGGATACTTTCCTAAAATACACATACTTTCCTAAAATACTCAGCCGTGGCCCTGCCTGGCACGAACCAGCCCAGGCCACGCACTTAAATCTTGCTGAATTTAGAACAATCTGAGAGCAGGATCCAGTAAGTAGCAGCCAAACAACCCTTAAAACAGGGCCCCTGAACAGCAGAATGAAAAGAGGCAGTGCCTTTATAGGGGCTGAGGCCAAGCAAGAACCAAGGAAACAAAGTCAGCACAGAAGAGATGCTGTGTCCTACCTTGTTGGAGCTTAGAAGGAAAGCAGGGAATTGAAGAGACCAAGAGTTGTCTGAGAGAACAGAAACCGAAGCTAGGACAAGGCGCCTGGCTGGGATATCTGCAAAGCCTTGGACAAATACCCAAAGGCAGGAAGCATTCCAAGGACGATAAGAATTTATCCCTTATCCCATCTGCAGACATCAACCCATCTCCAGACCTCCAAAGTCTATTTGCATTTGACAAGACTTGTAGTTTCTGTGTATTCCCTGCCTTGTACCCAAAATCTGTTTGGCAAGACTTATTGTCCCCCTCCACCATGTGTCCATGAATAATGGATGAATGTCTCCTGCTTTGTTTTCCCTTAGTTAATATAATGTATTCTCTGGATTAGCTTAGCCCGTCCCTTCTTTAGCATAACCCAACCTTCTAATTACACCAAACCTATATCATGTTGAACTTCTTTTGAATAAATTGTCTTTGTCTTCCCCCTGAGACAAAATCCGTAATTATTGACCGTAACAGTTGTCTTTGCAAAGAAAAAAGGCTTCAGCACACAAAGCGAGGTGTGCTCAGAAATACAAGGTCTTCTCCCACTTCCAGCTAACAAAGGAGTACTGTTCAAGGAAAACAGGAGATCCATCCTAGCATTTCCCACCTGCATCTAGTGGGATATGCATTCCTCACAGCATGATTTTTTTGCCCATGTTCCGTATTTCCAGACGACTGTGCTGTCTGGTATAGCTGGATGATGTCCAAGGGCTGCCCTGTAATAGTGTTATCTTTAGGGACACAATGGCATGAGAAGAGGGCAGGGGGGAAGCAGCAACATGAAAGACTGACTGGCAAGGCCCAAAACAAGTTTGCAGGCCTGGCATTTAGGAAAACTCCATTTCTGAAGTGAACTAGATCTAGAAATAGAACAAGAAAAGCTAGGGAAGCCTCCAGCATCAATTTTTGAGGCTGCCTTTTTAGGTAAACCAGCATTTAGGGTCATGGACTCATCTGCCACGTGGCACATCTTTTTCAACTGAATCCTCACCACATGCAGGCTTCTAGCTGAATTTGTTAAAAAAACAAAACAAAAACAAAAACAAACAAAACCAAACCAACCCCCAAACCCACACATGCAGCCTTGTATGCGTACATGCAGGAAAAACCGTCACAAATGCAAAGGCTTGTCATTTCATGTCTTCCTTAAAACACATATTCTTTCATAACCCCACAAACATAAGGAACCAGGGAAATGATAGGTCTGCATTACAAAAAAGACCTCCAATAGCATCAAGTCCAACCTTTGACCACTAAACCACATTGTGAGGTGCCACATCTACTCATTTTTTGTACGTTTCCAGGGATGGTGACTCCACCACTTCCCTGGGGAGCCTCTTCCAAATGTTCGACAACTCTCTCAGTGAAGAGATTTTTTCCCAATATCCCACCTGAACCTCTTCTGGTGCAACCTGAGGCCATTTCCCCTTGTGCTGTCAGTTGTTGCCTGAGGGAAGAGACTGATTTGTGTCAGAGTGGCTACTGTACAGGTAAAGTATTTGATTTTAAGTATCCTACATTCAGAGTATTAATGACAACAGTAGGGCATCAAGAGCCATATTTGCTGTGACATAGCTATGGTCCCATAGAATTGTCCCAAATATTTGCTGGAAGTTATGCTTTTATTTACATTTTATTCTTTGTTACTGCTTAATAAAAGATGCTACTGCAGAAGCTAGAGGGGAAGAGAGACAGGCCACAGACCCCTCCTTTCCAAGCTGTTCCGGCCGTCAGCAGGGAATTGCCACACTTACCCACATCCTCATTTAACACTTAATCGTTCTTCACACTCCTGTGCAGGCGATGCCAGGGCTCACAGGCAGGTCTAGCAGCAGGTGCACCAGGACTCGAGTGTGCTGTGAAGGAATACATACACCAGCTAATTAAAACTATTGTTAAAACAATTTGTTTCTTGCTGGGGCCAAGTCATCTGACAGTGTTTCAACAAGGCAGGTTTCATTTCTGAGGGCAGACTGCCATCTTCACTCAGGAGCTCCTCACCCCAGTCATTTTACATTTCAAGTGCAGATCAGCAGCAGAGAAATAACAGAAAAATAAAAACCCAAGGCTGAAACTCTGAACTCTTCAGAAAGAGGAATAGTGTTCAGTGGGAATTTCCATGACTAAGCCAGGCAGCAGGAGGAATAAACAACAGTAGCCAGCAATGAGATCCACAGCATACAAACCATAGAGGTCTGTTTCCAAGGAACACCTGCCCCCAAGAGGGCACTGTGATATTATATATTATTTTTGTCTTGGGCCCTGTGAGGTTGAATGTACTTCGTGGCTTGGGAGCACCCTCTGTCCAAACAGCGGGGTGAAGGCACGCCATCCGTCCAGCCCAGCCCGGCTCCCTGCTCCGCAGCCACGGGAACACCTGGCTTCTGTTGTCAGTGGGGTCATTTCCCTTTTAGGGAAACACACAAGCAGGAAAGCAGCAAAAATCAGATCTGCAAAAAAGCAAAGCAGGATCTGCTGCTAGTGGTGTGAGCATGTCTGTGTTCACTGCCCACCCAAACCACCCAGCCCTTTGCAGCTGCTTGTGATAAGCCTGGGTTTGCCTTGGCGGTTTTCCTCTCAGGGCCATGACTAGCTTCTTGCTAGATTTCTCAAGCAGTTTCAGCTTCAAATACCATGAAAGCCTGTGCAGGAAAATGCTGAATAGAGTAAACAGATGGAGTCTGTTCAGCAAACAGACCTTCAGACCCTGCCAGCTGCCTCCAGCCTTGTTCCCAAAGTGCCTGCCTGCCCCCCTTCCTCTTTGATATGCACACACCAGCTATCTGGTCCCAGATTACCTCCTTCTGCCACTTAGAATGTGCCTTTAGAATTGTCCTTACTGTTTTCCAAACCTCGGTCTGAACTTTCTCATCAGACTTAACAGCTCTGAAGCTATTTGGTTTGCATGTCTGGCCTGTCCTCTCTAACTCCAGTCCTCCCAGACTCCAATACAAGACTGGCTCATCCAGGGCTAACCAGACCTGTGGGAGAACCCACCTCAAGGCTTGGTTGAGCACCTTCAGAAAAAGTTTTAGCACATGACCACACCAACTCTTGAAATCAGCCTCTGATAACATCCATACCATTTAAAAGCATTTAAACATCTGCTTCACAGCTATAATACTTTGCCATGAACTTTCCAACCCTGTGTACCCCAGGCTGTCATATCCTAATTGCAGACCAAATTCTGCAGTCCTTAATTGGCTGCAAATTAATTACAATAGGTGTCAGACAACTAAATGTCTTTCTGAATCCATAATGCTCTCCATAGGAAGAAATTCAAGATTGTTCGTTTGGGATATTTACCCACAAAAGGCTTACCTGCTTTTCTAAATTATATTTGAGTTTAACAGAGACATAACTTGATGTGGTAAGAAAACCTTCTCACTTCCCAACTTTTCTCTTGACCCTCATCACCACCCGTTTCCAATTCCATTTCCACTAACCCAAGGGGCACTTCCTGAGCCTTTTGGAAGCTTTGCCTTGCATAAATCCTCACCTGAAGCCCTCTACTCCCTGTCCAACAGCCAGCCACGATAGAACACCAGCTATCTCTGCCTGGGGACAGACAGCAGGCACACAAACACAGATAAGCAAGTCACCAGCAGTGGCAGGCATTTAATCTTTCAGCTCTGGAAAGAGATTTCCGGATGCCAAACAGAGCAGAGAGATATTCCCTGCTTTCAGGAGATGTGCAGCATGGAGCCCCATTTCCTACCCACACTCTTCTTACTGGCTGCCCAGCACCAAGGGGGAGCACAGCAGGCTGGCTGGGCTCAATCCCTGGCCTTGAGGAGGGGCAGGAAGAGCACACTTAGTGCTTCTCTCAGTCCAGCAACCTCTCGGTGCTGCACAGCCCTTCCCTTTGGCTTATGGGGATGTTTGGAGAATCTCCCTGGTAAGCACTCAGGGAGTGCTTGAAGGCCAAGCCAAGTGTCTGCAGCATGGGCCAAGACAGAAACAGCTTCCCAGCTTTCGGAAAGGAGGTGGTGGGAAGGAGCCATCTGAACAAAGGCACAGGGAGTTCAACACCTCCAGCCAGGGAAGGGTGTGGTGAGCTCCCTGGCCAAGTCCTCCTCTCTGCTTCCCTCTCTCCCCAGCTATGCCTACCCCTCTCAGCAGGCATTCCAGCACCAAAAAGTAAAGCTTGCTTCCCTACACAGCTGGTTTTCCTTAACTCTGACAAGCAAGGCATGACTTTCCTCTTGGATGGAGACACATGATCTCACTTTGCTTCCTCTTTCCATAAGACGTTTGGTGTAAAGCTTCTCAAAGACAGACATGCCAGGAGAGTCTTCCTACTCCTCCAGCAACCCACTTGCCAATGCCTGCTTAGCCCCTTTTGTCACCCACTCCTCTGTAGTTTATTGCCCTCAGGTTTGTGATTTATGCCAGGCACAGCCTGGCAATGCCAAATTCTGTTTGCAGACCAGCCCATTAGCCCTTCCATCTTTCATCTCCTTTGGCACCTACGAGGCACTCACAAGCCGCTCCAAGAGGTGGTAGTATGGCCTATTGCCACACATCTATTCCCTCTGTTGGCTTACAAATCCATTTTGTGTCCCTCACACAGTTTATAGTCTCATTACCATGAAGAGATGTTTCTGGCATATGAGCAATGCTGGACTCAGGTTTCTCTTTGGTGTCTGAACAACCTTGGTTAATCAAGTGAATATCCACAGAGTTTACTGTTGTGTAGTGGTCCCCTCATCCTGAGGAATTTCTAGGAGACTTTGTACTAGTCCCACAACCAGCTTCCCTAGTTTATTCTGTGTGAAAAGAGGGTAAGAGCGAGATCTGACAGCAGACAGTTGTGGGGATCACAGCTGCTTCTGAACACCAGGAATGTGAGATCCCAAATCTCCTTATCTGCCAAGGGGATAAAAACCCCAACATAGCCTGAGTATTTGAAACAGACCCCAATCCTTGAAATGTGAGAAGGAAGAAATAAAAAGCGAAGGCAACATCTTACCAAGCACAGCTTTTTGACTACCTGCGACCTTGGTTTCTCCCTTACCTGTGATGCTGTTGCTGCCAGTGAGGAGCCACAAGACCATGGCCAAATATAGGAGGCTCTTGCACACATGCGCAACTTTTGTCAAATGTTCAGAGACCAGGATTTGCAATTAGGTTTGTACCTCTGACTTCCCAGGTCTGCTCAACACCAGCGCCTAAAATAACCTCACAGAGAGCTTGATTTTGCAGGGCAGGGTCTAGGGCAATGACAGCAATTCAGCTCCTGAGGTGGCATGGATTCGGTACACTTTTCATGGGATCTGCCCCATGTTTCCAACTGCTGAGATATCACACAGGCCAGTCATTAATTACCATTAAGTAGCTTGGTGATGGCAAGAAAGGGGCAAATAACATCACTAGAAAAGTGAGAGTCCTTGCCAAGTGTGATTTTCTTTGCTGGCTATGCCCTGGCTGATGAGTTGCTGTACCTGTTACAAGTTAGCCTCACCTTGGCTTGTTCCCTTTGGTACTGATACCTAGAGAGTGCAGTATATAGCTCTGAGGGACTACAGAGTAATTCTCACCTGCAAAATTTATGCACCTGCAGCATCCAGATGGATGGAAAATAGTGCTGTGAGCAGCAGGCTGTTTTTCAAGCCAGTGTTCCCCGTGAAAGGAAAACAATCTTATTTTTAAAAATTAATAAAATCAGATATAGGATAAAACATAGAAACTTTTGTTTAAGGTTTTCTTTACCTGTTGCTGGCCAAAAGACCTTGGTAACTTTAGCATTTGCTGGGAAAAACTGCTGTTACCCCCTTTGTGCTATCCATAATGACATAGTCAAACAAAAATGTTAGTATTATTTTTGTGCATCAGTTTGCCCATTCCCACATTCACAGGGTGCTAAGCAATAAGGTCTGGTCATGGACTGGCCACAAATTGGGCACTTAGGAATTCCTTCACCAGTCTTGAACATCACAACCCTTGAGCAAAATATTTCTGCTTGTATGGAAACAGAGGTATTTAAAGAAATCTCAAGGGCTCTGTGCAAGTGCAGAGATCATTCTACACATTGTAACTTACAGCCTCATGGCATAAGGTATAAAAATATGTTTTGTTTTGACTTCTAGGACATCTGCATTCACAGGAGTTATATTTTGGTACACTTGTGCCAGCAAGACCCATGTTATGTTCAACAATGTCCACTGCCATGCGAAATCCCTGCCCCAGAGGTGTCAGCCTGTCATCAGATCAATGGCCAGCATCTGAGCCCATGTGGCTGCTCTGCCTTTCTGCCCCCCCATGCCAGTGGGACTCACACAATCCTGCCCTGAGGGGTTGGGCACAAGATGGGGGACCTCAAAGGTGATGGGTTCACAGGAGAGAAGTTCCCAAAGCATCTAATGGCCCTCTTGTTAGCTCCCTTGTTGATCATTCTGCGTGTCTGTCATCTGGTATCTCAGTAATTACGCTGAGGTAGTGCTGCCTTGCTGAGGTTCAGTAAGAGCACAGCCCTCCCAAAAGGGACTGCACAGGCATGATATTAGTGAAAAAAATCTATGGGATCATGCAGAAAGGAAAAATACCCTCCTCTGTTACATCTCATGGCTTGTGTGTTCCTCTCTGGTCAAAGGTAGCTGTACACCATCAGAATGCTAGAGACCTTCAGCTGCTTTGTCTTCTCAGCAAGGCACAATTACCTGGAGGGAAAACCTCACAGTGTAATTGTAACACACCCAGGGCCCAGACAAGGTTAACCCAGAGCTCCTCCTGCTTCTGGTGTCAGATGCCCAGCACAGCTTGGTGTCTGGTGAGCAGTCCTGGGCAATACAGGACTCACCCGGCTGAACTTACTCAGAGAGGTACAGCAGCTTATGCTGAGTTTGAAGCGGGTGAGTTGCTTTGGGGCATTGGGTAGCTCTCTGTGTTCAGCAGCCTGGATGGTCCTTCAGGAGCTATCAGCCCTTTGGAAGAGGAGTAATCCTTCAGGAGCTATCAGCCCTTTAGGGGGACTGACTGTGCGCCTGGCTGATGCACAACCATGCCACCAGAGTCAGAAACATCCCATAATGAAAACCCTGACAGTGAGCTCCAATAATTGATACCTCTGTGGGCCAACTCCTCCTGCTCACCTACCACATTTACCAGTAATTGCTGCCTGATTTCTAATTGCTCTCATTGACAAGAGCCACGGAACAAGTTCTACAAACACAGCTTTGATGCAAAAAATGCACCAGAAAGAGCAGAAGCTCAACATCCTTTTTTATATGTTGGTACTGAGTGCGCTACTTAAGTATACTGGTGTGACCTAAATATTTATACCACGGGTAGCAGTACTTGAGATGCAAGGATTGAAAGCAAAAGATATTTTTTGATACATTTTTGTAAAAACAAATGGTGAGCCACCAGCCAATAAGGCAAAAATCTGTTTTTCTGAGATCTAAGTACAGCACAGAAAGTTGAGCTCAGCCCTTTCCTCCCCCTCTTCCTCACAGTTCCCTACCAAACCAAAACCTCTCATCCATGCCTCTTGCTGTCTGCTTTTGGAGCTGTTTGCAGCAGTCCCAGGCCATGCTGTTGGCTCTGGGGCAGGAGCACAGTGCAAGCTTGCAGTGATTCTTGCAGCCAAGCCAGCTCACAGAGCTTCAGCCTGGAGCATACAGGAGGTGGAGTGTTTGCTACGATAGGCGCTTCCTCCCTGGGAAATCAGGGCTTACTTTCCTATCGCCTTCAAGCCCTTCAGCCCCCAGGATGCTCCAGCTGCATCTATCTGCACAAGACTTTTTCTGGGCTCAGAGGAGGGCTTACTGAGACTGAAACTGCCCACCTCAGCCAAGCTTGCGGAAAACCTCCCAAAGCGACCTGCTGCCTCAGCCAGATGGAGAATTACCAGGAGTGCAGAACTCCGCAACATTACTCCTTACCATTGCAGCCAGGTTTGTAGCTGCCGCATCAGATTTGCCATGGCGGTGTGGGCACTCCCTCTTCTGGTTATTTTACTGTAGGGGCTTCAAAGGGGTTTCCCATAAGCAGGGATTTACCTGTAAGCTTTGGGAACATGCCTATGATGTGACCACCCATTCCTATTTTACAAGACATACTGAGCATCAGCCTAGGTCCTATAGGCATCTGCACACACATCTTTCTATTCACCAAAACATGCATTTTCCAGGGGTGCTCTAGCAGTGAAGTAGGGATGCCCGGTCTAAGCATTTTCCCTTGCAAAAATGCCCACATTGGTTTAGTTATGTTTAGCCATCTCAAAGTTTCCAGCTCCTCTGAAAAGTCCAGCTCAGACCTTTGCTGAAGTCACTGTGGTTATGACTCAAGGGCTAAATGTGTCACGAAATCATGGATATCCAGCAAAATGGCTTTCTGCATGTGGCTTACTGATTGCTAGGTGGGGTTGTTTTATGTTCAAGTAACCAGTTTCTGAATGGGAACTTCTGAAAGTGGCTTTTTTCTGATCCGCTTTGGAAATAAGAAGTCTGGGGGCATTTATTTGACAGCCCAAACAGAAAAGGAACATTAGCTGGCTAAATGTCCTGCACTTCTGCATGCATGTGGGATTCTCTCCACTCATCCTCCAGAAAGACATCAGCCCCAGGCAAAGTCCCAGCTGTCAAATGGACCTGCGCCCTCTTCAGAGGAGATAAGGATGGACTGAGGACATTCTTCAATGGCCAGCATAGAATCACAGAATAGTTTGGGTTGGAAGGGAAGGTCAAAGGTCTCCAGTCCAATCCTCCTGCAATGAACAGGGACTTCTTCAACTGGATCAAGTTGCTCAGAGCGCTGTCCAGCCTGACCTAGATTGCTACCTGGTAGACCCTGCACAAGAGCAAATCCTCCATCATGCAACATACATGCTGCTTGCCTGGCCTTCTGATGGCACGCCTGATGGTATATGCCTGATGGTACATGCCTGGCAACCACACTTCCATGGCACATTGAATTCTAATACTTCCAACTGGCCTGTAGAAATCCCTTCCGAAGTGGAAAAGTGTTTTGGTTTGGACCCACAGCTTCTAAGCAGGTAAAACTCGATATGGTGGTTATATTACTTGCTCGTAGCATCACAGCAAAGCACCCCCACAGCACATACAGACCTGTTTTTGTAGCCTTTAGCTAATTTAATTTCATCAAGTGACTTCAGAATACTGACAAGATGGACTCACAAGAAAGATTTTCTTCCAACTTCTGCTGATTACTATTCCTCTTTATAACCAACTTGAAAAATGAAACATACATTCAAAAAATAAAAATAGCATTTGGGTTGGTATGTAGGAAGACAGGGGTTTTGTGGTCCTAGGCTGCTTTGTACAGCTGGAAAGAAAATGTGAGCTCCACAGGGAGGACAGGATCCTCAAGCAGCTTAAAAAAATCAGCACAAACCAGGAGCAACTGTTTGTGAAAACCAGTGATGTAGCACCTCGAGGAAGGAGTTGACTCTGGCCTGAGACACAGCACGCAATGGGAGAGATGCTCTGCTCTGGAATAAATGTTGTGGCCCAGCGCAGCCCAGCTGCTCTCTGCTCAATTTGACAGCCACCTTACGCCAACTAAAACTGACTAAAAGCTTTTAATAGAAGGTCTTTGAAGGATCTCTGGTCTCCTTTTCTGTAAGTCTCCAAAATACAATTTTGATAAAAATAGATGGAGAGCAATTCCAAGTTTAAGAAACTGAAAAGCTGTTTCTTCTGAAAGATGCATTTAAAGTTCCCCATCCACACCGCACAAGGTCAGAAAGCCTACCTAGTAACAGCTACATGCACCATCACCAAAAAAAAAAGTCTATATTTATAGCCAGCCAAGCTGGTTCACAGTTAGTGCCAGTAGAAGTCACTCCTTTGTACCACTCTGTGTAGTTTGGACTTTAATGTAACTAACAACCTGCAGAAAATTGCTGTGGGTCCCCAGATTTCTCCCTTATCCCAGAAAGCTAACATTTGAACTCTCTTCATCCACACAGCCCTATGCTGAGAACTCAAATGAAGAGGCTGAAAGTGTAAAAACACTAAAATATCCATCCCCAGCAGAGTTCTCTCCTCACATGTGTGTGGCCATGCCCAGGACGCCCATGAGCAGATGGGATCCACCAGATGCCCATGTCATCTCCCAAAGGTGCTGCTGCACAGTATTCCACTAGCATCACAATGCCTGGGAGGGGCATGGAACCCACCATGGCAACCGTAGAACCGGTGGTTGCCATAAGCAGCTGCCATCACACCTTTCAAATTCTGGAGCAAGACGTGAGCTCTGATCAGCCCATCTGGATCACAAATCATGTCAGGAACTGATGGAGGAGAAGAAAAGATACTCGGTCAGCTGGGCTACAAACTGGGTCATACGTTAGGGGAGGGCAGCTTCTCCAAGGTGAAAGCAGCCACCTCCACCAAACACAAGTTCCCCTTAGCTATCAAGGTGGTGGATCGACAACGAATATCCCGAACTGTCATGCACAAGTTTCTGCCTCGGGAGCTCTCCATCATCCGCAAGGTCCAGCACCCTAACATTGTGCGTGTCTTCGAGCTCATCGAGGTTTCCTCTAGGAATATCTACATTGTGATGGAGGCCATGGACTCTACCCTGCTGCAGCTGTTGGAGCATCTGGGAAACCTGCCCTGCATCCCCAGGGCCCGGGACATCTTTGTGCAGGTCGTGAGGGCTGTGCGCTACCTGCATGACCGCGACTTGGCACACCGCAATCTCACGTGTGAGAATGTGCTGCTGGCTGCTGATGGCCACCGTGTCAAGATCACCGACTTTAGTTTTAGCAAGGAACTCAAAGGCTACCCAGACCTGAGTGCCACGTTCTGTGGGAGGGCAGCCTTTGCTTCCCCAGAAGTGCTGATGGGCATCCCCTATGATGCCAAGAAGTATGACATTTGGAGCTTGGGAGTGATGTTGTACGTGATGGTGGTTGGCCGTGTTCCCTTTGATGATACCAACATCCAGAGCATGCCCCAGCTGCAGAAGCAAGGTGTGATGTACCCAGAGGAGCTGCCCCCACTGCCGGAGCCCTGCCAAGCCCTCATCGCCCAGCTGCTCCAGTTCATCCCAGCTTCCCGACCCGGCGCAGGGCAGGTGTCCAAGAACCGCTGGCTGAACGGAGAGATCTGAAGGAGGAAGCCTCCATGAAGGTTCTGGAAGAGCAGTAACGCTTCGGTGCAATAAATGGTGTTGTGAAAAAGCATTTCTGCGGTCTATTGATTATTTTGGGGCATGGGGTGCCTGTATGTGGAGCTGATTAACTTCAAGCACTAGCAAGGCCGTGTGCTCTCAGAAGGTGGTCAGATCCCTGTCCAAAAGAGGTTTGTGAGCCTGCTACAGGCTGGGTTTCAAGACAGAACAGCCATGCTGAGCTGGTGGTCAGAGCAAACCATGCAGTGCTGACACCAGCTGTGGCTGCCTGACCTCAGTGGGGTCCTGCATCCCCTGTCAGGCAGGTCAGGGCTCTCCCATGGAGCCAGTGATCTCAGGACAAGTGGCAAGGTGCAGCAGCACAGCCCATTATGGCGCCTGCTCCCTGATGGATGTAATGAATACCAGGACTCTGGCAGGCCCCCTAACACACATAACTAATACCAGGACTGGCAGAGCTGCCCCTCTCTGCTGCCATATACACAGGAAAGAAAGCTGTTCTCACAGGACTCTTGGCTTCTCCTCCACCTTGTTCACCACCAAACTGCATTTGAGCTGGCAGGAGGGGAGAAGTAGTGGTCCTGCAGGGAAAATGTCACATTTTTTTGCATGCTTACAGTGATATTGAGAGTCCAAATTCACACTAGGGTCTTTGCAGGCAACTGGACAGCATTACCCAGCCTAGAGTTTTGGTGTGGGTTTGAGATCCATACCTTGCATTAAACATCATTCAGATACTGATTCTTACCAACATTTGAAATATCTGCCAAAAGATACCTGCTGAGAAATGCCCCAGTCCATGGAGAGCCTGAAATGGGAAAGTGACAAAGGTATAAAGGAGAACCACCTTCCCAACATGTGCTGTTCAGCTTCAACGTCAAAATTTACCAATTAATGCAACTCCCAAAATGTACTATGGGTCCCTATTGGCAAGTCCCATTTTCAAAGGGTTAATTAAGGTAGGAGCTGGCATCTGACGTATGCTTTCATGAGACACTTCAAACCTCCTTTAAACAACCTCCAATCCAGCTTCCTGTGGAACTGAAATCAAACAGGAGATGTCCAGATGGGTGGTTAGATGGTGTTTGTGTTGCTGGTACCTTGGGAGCTGACACAGCACAGCCCTGGAAGCAGGGCCCATGGGCAGGCCTATGTGTGACATGAACTAAACAGTGCCTGTTTAGTGCATTCCAGTTCTGCTGGAAGAGAAAGAAACATCTTTTGCAAAGTAAACTTCTTGGGCCTATCCAAAGCAGCAGTTTAAGTAGAACAAAATGTGGCAGCAGAGCCAGCCAAAGGCTTTTCAGCACTTGGGCTTCAGGAAATTTTGCCACCCTCAGAATGAAGATTTATTTTATTCTTCTCCTTGCAGCTGCAAAATAAAACTTCATAGCAGCAGCAAAGTCCAAAGCAGAGAGAGTAATAGGATATGAAGGGTCATACATGGGGACCATATGAGGGGGCCATACACGGCTGGGTGGGGAAACAGGGTTGGGAAGGATCAGGAGGATGCTGAGGATGAAAAAAATAGAGAAGGAAAATTATAAGGTTGTGGGAAGCAAGGATCTAAGGGTAGTCAAATTTCCAGCAAGGCTCTGCTCTCCTTTTCTTACTTGCCTTCCAGCCAGCCTTTCAGTCTCATCCCTGTCCAAAGCCACTAGCTTCTTTTGGGAGAGCTCTCCAATCCATGCCCCAAAACATCCAAGTACCATCTCCATTTGTTGCCTCACTCCAGCCCTTGATTGCCTCCAAGTATCTCCTTACAACCCAGGAAGCACAAACCTGGTACTACTGCATTCCCTCTCCCCTTCTTTCTTTAAATTTTCTTTCATTAAAGACAAAGCTAGTACAAAAGGAGTCGTTCGAAACCCAGACCCTGTTAATCTTCCCCCAGCACCCACATTCTCCTAAATGATTGCATCTGTTGAGGACAGGAGCTGGGACAGATGACTAATGTTCTGCAGGGATATACCCGTTTGGGTGGCTTGGGAAGCAGCTGGGGTTCAAGTGGTGAGTGGTTTGACTGAGCCACAGGAGGCTCATCAGGCTGCCCCGAAGCCCTCGCCCTCTCCAGGCAGATGGAAATCTCACAGGGCCAGCACTAACGACCTCAGAGCAGTCCCCAGGCTGTGAAAATAGGCCATTACAAATATCATTATGCAAATTAAAAATAAAAATCACAATTAAAGACTCTGAACCAACTCTTAGCTAATTTGCAGCAGTGGGATACCAGTTTTGAAGGGGGGCAGGACCAGAGGTGTGGAGCAGGATGAGCCCACTGGCAGTGGGGCCAGCAGCGTGCTCTGCTAGCATCCCTCCTCTCCATCCTGCCCCCGAGGGACTCCCAAGGGCCCCGCATTTGCTAAGCCTGCTGCTTTCCCAGGTTTATGTTCTACTTAGGAGGGTAGAAATGCTTTTTAACCTTCCCAGGAGCTGCACACTCAATGGAAGTGCCCCTTCCCCAGCTCCTGGCACATGAGCCCCACTGTCCCACCCATGAAACACAGTGCCCTGCATTTATGGGAGAGCCCTTGAACTTTGAACAAGCACACTGGGTTATCAATATCCTGCTCAGTCCCACCAGGCTCATTCTGCAGTGTGACTCTGTCCTCCGCAGGCTGTTTGGTACATACTGGTGCAGTACAATCTTGGCGAAGTCCTCAGGATGTAGGTTTAGTTAGAGTATCCTTCTCTTAGATGGGTGGCCTTACAGGGCTAAGCGAGCTCCATCTCCCTGGGTTTGGAGTTAGAGTTGTCCTTCTCCTAGGGTGGTTGCTGGGAGGCCGGCGAGCCCATCCTGACCATGGACACACTTTGTCTGACCCTTCAGCTGAGACCTGACTAGCATGGGAGACCCTACCAGAGGCACAACCACTGCCACCATAGCTCACAACCTATAAGGCCATCCATCTAAGAGAAGGATACTCTAACTAAACCTACATCCTGAGGACTTCACTGCCACCATCCAAGCTTGCTAGGCCCTGGCAGATGAACCCTAGGAGTAAAGGGTGGGGCCAGTTCTGTGCACGCTGCGTCTCACCTAAAAATTCCACTGCACAGGCTCGAAGGATTCACCCACATTTGCAAAGCCCTGTAGTGACAGGCGAGGGACAAACAACTGGACTTGCCTATCTCACATCGGCCTTTTTAGCCATCAGTGCACTTGCAGCAAGCGTGGGTAGAACCCTTCCCAAATCTTCATTCACGAAGCCTAGCCATGGTGATGACAACCTTGGCAATGAAGGGTCCTGTCAGGCACCAGCACCCAATAAAAAACTTTCAGTGGGGGACCTGATCACCATGCAAGATACACAATAACTACATTTTAGTTGATCCTGCTCCAAGGATAAGATAAATGTTCAGGGTCTGTACGAGGCAGCTGTGTTCCGTACCACCACTTAGCTCCTGTCAGCTCACCACGGGGTATGAGCACTGCCCCATCCACAGCCCTCTTGCTGACTGTCATTGTACCCTGTGTCACCAACAGGCTCACTGGAAAATCTTCCAGATTTTTAGATGTGTGTTATAGTTTTAGTTTGTCAG
>VWZG01000869.1:0-14528 GCA_013396735.1 Grallaria varia
CCCAAACACCCTCGGCCCGGCTTTAAAAGAAGCCCCCGTCCGTAGCCCCGCCCCGCGGGGGCGGTCCCCGCGCCTCCTTATGACGGTGCGGGGGGCGGGCCTGGCCTTTTCCCCGCTGGAGCCGCCGCTGTTGCCGCCGCCATGGTGAGTGTGCGGGCCTGTTCCCGCCATCTGCCCTGTGCCCCCGCCATCCCGCGCCCCTTCCCTGCTGTCCCTGCTGGGCCGGCCCGCCCGCACCCCCCGCGCCGTGATGGCGCGCACAGTGCCGGGGGCCGGGCCGCTCTGTGCCCCTGCCCGCCGGTGGCTGCGGGCCCGGCCCGGCCGGGTGCGGCCCCGGGCTCTGGCAGTGCGGTGGGGCTGTGCTGCCGCTCGGGAGCTGTCGGGGGGCTGCCCCACGTCGGGCTCTGTGTCCCACGGCTGCCTGTATCTGAAGGCGTCGCGGGAGTAATGGCATGCGGGGCTTTTAAAACAAATTGCATATTGCATTATGAAGAGCTTTGCCAGCAGGTGCAGGGAGGGGCCTTTGTGCCTCTGTGCAGCCCTAGAGGGACTTTATCTGTAGTACTCTGTCGAGGTCTCGGCTCCTCAGTACGAGAGAAATATGGAGCTCCTGGGACAGGTCCCATGGAGGGCAAGAAATAAGACTGAGGGACCAAAGCATCTCACGTGGACAGGCTGAAGGAGCTGGGCTGCCCAGTCTCAAGAAGAGACAATTAAGATAGTACCTCATCAATGTCTGTGTGTATCTGAAGGGTACGTGTCAGGAGAATGAAGCCAGGCTCTGCTGGGTGATGCCAACCGACAGGGCAAGAGGCAGTGGGCAGGAGCTGATGCATAGGAAGTCCCACCTGGAGATGAGGAAGAACTTCACTGTGTAAGCAGCTGTGCACTGGAGCAGGTTGCCTGGAGAGGTTGTGGACTCTCCCTTACTGAAGATATTGAAGAACAGTCTGATCACAACCCTGTGCTATGTGCTCTATGATGACTCTGCTTGAGTAGCAAGGTTGGGCTAGGTGACCCACTCTAGTCCCTTCCTACCTGACCCATTCTGTAACAGTAAAGAAGTTGGAGAAGCATAAAAGCTGAGTGGTCTTGTGTGTGTCTCCGATAGCTGGGTGGCTGCAAAGCCAACAGAGCACTGGTAATGACAACCAAGGATTCTTGTGGTTGCAGGAAGGGGCCATGTGGAGGTAGGGCAGCACATTCCCAGAGCAGGCATCCTTGTTGTGGCTCTTAGGGATGAGTGCAGCACAGTACAGTGAAAGCAAAGGAATGAGGCCAAGAAACAGGCATGGACTGTTGGGGGAGGTCAAGACCACCCAAGATCCCCAAAACCCTCCTACCTGTTTCCAGAAAGGTCTAGAAGAGTGGACTGTGTGTGATAACTAATTGGCATAGAAAGGGAGAAACTTAGCCATGAAAGGTACCCATAAGAAGCTGGGATTGATGCTGGAGCCAGGCCTGGTGATCCCTTTCTCCAATTCTTCTGTTTTTTCCTTTTCAGTGTATCCCCTTATCCAAAACCCACTATTTTATCTTTACACTAGGAGTTCAGGGTTTAACATATGAACTTCTGTTATATAATTACAGTGCTTGGACATGTAATCCATGTGTTTTATTCAAAGCTGTTTAACATTTTGGAATGGTGAAGATGTGTATGTTGCTGCGGTGTTTGGAAGCTGGGTGTGAGTTTTTCAGCTCTCCACTGTACTTTTTTAAAGGTGTTTTCTGTAACTCAGGACCAGTCCACTTAGGTTGTGAGTTCGTTGCCAATGTCTGAGGCTCCTGACTGTTGCTGTAGTATATATTATTTATGTATCTATTAAATTTCTGTTGCATGTATAACTATTGTTTTGGTTTACTTTGTTTTCTTTTGCAGAATGACACTGTGACCATCAGAACCAGGAAGTTCATGACAAACAGGCTGCTGCAGCGCAAGCAGATGGTAAAAGAGTACACAATTTGTCTTTAATTATTTTTCTGTTAGTTCAGAGCTGCAATTGGTTTTAGCCACTGTAAGTATGGGGCTCTTAAAATATCTAGAGTCCTTATTGTACAAGCTTATGGCTTTGGATATGTTTTCTGCTGAAGGTGAATCTTGATGGGGAAGTAGCAAACTGTTCTGTCATGCGAAGTGGCGCCAGAGGAAGTTTAAATTGGATATTGGGGAAAAATTCTGCATCAAAAGGCCTTGGAACAGGCTGCCCAGGGAAGCTGTTAAGTCATTATCTTTGGCTATATTGAAAAGACACATAGTTGTGTCCCTTAAGGACATGGAGTAGTGCCATTGAGGGACTTCATAGTGTTGGATTCAATGATCTTAGAGATATTTTCCAATCTGAATGATTCCGTGAAACAGGAGACTTTTGAATTCTTTTTTATCAAATGAACGATACTTTGTGCTGCTAAGATGGGTTAGTTTAAATGTTAAGCTCATGGTGGGACTGTAGCACCTGGCTGCTGTACTGGATATTGATGTCTTATACAACTTGTAAAAATTCTTTCTTAGGTGATTGATGTTCTTCATCCTGGGAAGGCCACAGTCCCCAAAACAGAAATCAGAGAAAAGCTGGCCAAAATGTACAAGACAACCCCTGATGTAATTTTCGTCTTTGGCTTCAGAACTCACTTTGGTGGTGGCAAGACAACCGGTTTTGGCATGATCTATGATTCCCTGGACTATGCAAAGAAAAACGAACCAAAGCACAGACTTGCCAGGGTATGTTGTTTTCTGGTATCTTGGAAGCAGTTAAGACAGTTTGGAAGTATTTATAGTTACTCATGATTTGTGTGTAAACACCTGAATTTTGTAGAAGTACTCAGTTATATGAGACATCTCAAAACAGCACAGATTAGTTTCTGTATTTGCAAAATGGGTTAGGGTTTTTTTTACTCTATATTTCAGGGAGATTGGAAAGGCTAAACCTATGTTACCAGAGATGTTTAGCAGTAATAGGAACAAATCACTTTTAAAGGTCTGGAAGAAGCATAGGAGATGGGGCTGATCCATATTCTACTTTAGTGCTCTGCGTTGAATCATTCATTAGTTAATGAACTTGCTATTCAGTTAATAATTCAAATTTAAACTGTGTTTGAAGAGTTCAGAAGTAATAAAAATTAAATTCAGAGTTAGTGAAACAATGTTAAATACAACTTCAACTGTTTTTTAATAGCATGGCTTGTATGAAAAGAAGAAGACTTCCAGGAAGCAGCGAAAGGAGCGTAAGAACAGAATGAAGAAAGTCAGGGGCACAGCCAAGGCAAATGTTGGTGCTGGCAAGAAGGTAGGATGAGAATAAATTTAAGCTAGAGTGAACATATGCCTTTGTAATGTTGATTAGATTCTTCAACAGAATAATATTATTTTTCTTCCCATTTTTTCACCTGTTCTACTGGATAACAGAAGGTAATCTGTGTGTTGTATAGCTTGTCATCAGCTCAATAGCTTAGTTTTGCTCCTCACTGCTGCAAGCTTAGCTAATGTAAAAATGCTTCTTAAATTACTGTTCTGTACGTGTCACTCAAACTAAAGTTAAATTTTCATAAATCTAACAGTATTGCTCTAATCACATAACTCAGTCTCTCAATATACACATTAGGTAACCTTAACACATGTTGCTCAGACTGTCTAAATACCTAATGCTTACTCCACCACGTCACTGCTGGTTGTGGTGTTGCTTATCAAGGTGAGTTTGTTAAGGACATACGGTATTGTAGGCAATGAGGACAGAGCGTGAATGGAAATGAGGTAGAAGGCCTGTGTTAATCCTGGGTTTAAATGACTGATTCCTGTGGTGGGAGCTTCCTGGGCTGAGGCTGGAACCTGATACAATCAGCTAGGAGGGAGGCAGAGTTCCTCTGTCATGAAACAAAGCCAAAACTGAGGAATATCTTGGGTGGGAAGCTAAGTCTTTTTTCCATCACAGTGATTTGTCTTTTGACAAATGTAGAATAAGCTGTGCAACCAGGTGAGTTTTCTTCAGGTTTTTTACCAAGGGGAAAGAGGGTAGTGGGTTTTAATGCTTAGTTCTGTAGCTGCCAAAATGCCTTGACGTCTTGAACTTTAGTAATCTTCACTTTTGCTTTTTTTCTACTTTCTTGGAATTCTCCATCAGAAATGAAGTATCTACTGGTACTGGAAATGAGCATGGATGTGGTGACTGAATTACACATCACTGAAATTTGTCCATTCTTTTAATTAAAGCACTGTACTGCCTTGCATGCGTGTTTGATTTAAACGTAGATCTGTCCTGTGAGGGTTAAATAATTACAGAATAAACTTCATTCCATACGAAGTAGAAATAAAATTTTGCTAGTAGCAAAGAAGACTTTTGAAACTAGTGAATCAGCTTTAAAATATGGAACTCTCAGAAGAAATCCAAGAAACTCAGTCCTCTTGAGCCATTGGTTCAGAACACCTCAAGATTTGATTCAAAGTAGTACAGTGCAATTGCATGTGTAACTTGACTGTTGTGTGTAAGTAGTTGTGTATGTGAAAGCTAAGTCATATCACACCTAAGTGCATTTGACATGGTGGCCAGACCCAATACAGGAACCTTTCTCTGTTGTGCTTTAATGCTGTTTTAATTGTGAAGTCCTACAATTGTTTATAGAACAAAATTAGCATTTGGTATAGTAATAACACTTAATATACACCCTTTTGTCAATGGCAAGGGAGTCATTCTAGAGTTGCAGTGATCCCAGTAGTATGGATTAACTTCTTCTCTTCAAGACTTTTGCACCTGGAGGTGCCTCTTTTTCAGTGTTAATGCAAAACGGTTAAACAACTGTCATTTGAATTACTAAAGCTGTCCAGTTCATGGAAATTCTCTTAAAGCATATCAGCACTTCAGAAATTCAGGGATGTGACTTTTGTATCAAGTGCTTCTCGAATCAGCGCACAGTCTTAGTGTAGGTGAACTGTCTTTGATTAGAAGTTTTTTATATCTTTTAAAACTACATTTCAGTTAGATGTTACTTTTTTAATCTTTTTTAATCTTTGTGTCCTCACTTAAGATAAATTATTTTCCGTGCTTTCTGGAAAACTTGCTTGAGAAGAGTTCTGTGCTGCATTACAAAAAAATGTCTGTGAAATACACTGATGTCTTTAACATTTAGCTTGAAAAATGCATGTTTAAAGATAATGATGTGGCATGGTGCTTCATCCTTTATCACAGCTATGTGAGACAATATTTAATAGGAGTCTTGGAATATGATTTTGAGTCCACCTGTACAGTTTGTGAGAAGTATTTATCTCAGAAATGTGTAGACACTCAATTCTGAGAAATCTTCAGGCAAGTGTGTATTCTACAAATACTCGACAAAAGTTACATACCATGTAGTCATGAAAACTATTGAAGTGGTGAATTGTACTTGAATAATTTTTCTTGAACTTTGTCAGATGTAACTGTACTGACGTCTCATTGTTCAGTTTTCTTCGGTCCTTCCTTCTCACTCCTTTGGAATTCCCATTCTGTTTTCTCTGCAGTTTCAAGAGAAGTATTTTAAAGTATTTTGTGTTATTTAATGTGTTTTGTAGCTCTAGACTTCGCTGAGCTCACTAAAACTTTGCAGCAAGTACGTGTGGATGTCTCTCACCTAGTCTTTGCTTTCAGAGCAGCCACCCATATACTGTGGGACACTGAAATGCAAGAAAAAAAAAGCCACCCTCCCTTTCAGTGTCACAGCTGTAGCTGTGACAGCCCTTGACATGTGAGGCTTTTCTAAAATAACTTATCAAACAGGAGTGTGGCTGGATAGGCACTTTAAGCCATTGTAGCCTGTAGCTATAATTTAAAATGCCATTGCATTCTGAATATTAAGCTCTGAACAGCTATTGTTAGGTCTCCATTTTGAATTGGAGAGAATGTGTGAAATTTAAGTCTTTAGTCTCTACAGTAGTCAAAATTTTGAAGTTCTCCTATCGCATTTCAGTGTGGTTATTGAAAAAAACATATTGTGAGTGTCAATAAAAATCCTCAAAGCTTCATCTTCTACAGTAGTAAAACTTAGATTAAATTAGTTTTATTATTAATTAATGCTTTCTCTTTTTCAGTAAATGAACATTCTTCAGATGGCAAATGGATGACAGGTACAACTTAAGAATGCTTTGTAACGGTAGATATTCAGCAGTCCATTCATTATGGTCATGTAGGTCTAATGTTGATTTATGCGAAGACTTGGTACTTGTGCAGATGTAGACCCCAGTGCAAGAGTTAAGACTAGGAAAATGTATTTACAAATCACTTTTGTGCTTACTACTGAGTTGATAGCTTATGTGACTTGGACTTACATGAAATGCCTGATTAGTGGAAAGACTGAAATAAAAAATCTGGCAGTTCCCATCTACTGTTCCTAAAACTGCTAATTACTTAGTCCAGCTGTAAACAATGCTTGTTTTTCATTTATAGGTGTGGTAAAGAGAGGATAGTATACCTTGTTTTCTCTTAGCTTAAATAAATTGAAGTACTGTGTTTATTTTTGGAACAGATTTCTTTTGTTTTCTTGCTGACATTTGATTTCAAGTAAATTCTGTGTAAGCAAACGTGATACTCTTGCGGATAAGTCCCTGTATTTTTACTGCAGAAACCTAAGTGCTGTGTTCAGTAAGTGTTAAAGAAAAAACTGGTTTTATTGCAAATGGTCTGTCTGGGAGCAAGTATAGTGTCCTAAACAGAAAGCTGTCAAAGCATTTGTAGCTTGTTGAGCTCTTCCACAGAAATGCCGTAGTCTACGATCTCATTTATTCCCATGACAGTGCTATGAAATTTTGAACCTTATGCTGTTGAAAGAAAAGCAGCATGGTTCACCTGACTTGTTTTGGAGTGAGTTTTTCAGGCTTTATAAATGTGTGAGTGTAAAAATTGTTTTAACTTTGTGGCAGTAATCTATTTGTTTCCTTTACAGACTGCATGCTTCTATGAAGAAGTAGAGAAGGAATTATTCTGGAAAGCAGAACCTGCTCATCTGACTTTACCTTAAATAAACTTTGTCAATAAAATGCTGGTTTGCCCTTTAGTTTTGATTTGAAAGCTACCATTTTGTAAAGTTTGAGAAATTCAGCATAGGTGCACTGTTTGCACTGTATTAAAATATTTTCATAATTAAACAACTCTTGTTTTGAGTATCGATTTGAAGTGAATCAGAGTTTTCAAAAGATAGTAGTTTGAACTAATGCCAAGCAGGCAGTGTTAGTTCATGGATGTAGACATGCTTTTGTCATCTGGTGTTCAAACTGTGATTTGCAAAGGCCTTTTAAGATGTTCTTACTCGGCTTCATGTATTACAAAGACCTGTAGAATACAGCGTGAGGGAGGACAAAACAGGTAAGCAGAGATACTCAGAGCTGCCTGCTTCCACAGTTTTGTGCTAGGGAAGGAGTTGGGCATGATTTGTCTTTAGTTCCCAAGTTGTCAGGATGGGCCCTGAGTTCTGTCTATGGTCTGCTGGCTGTATAATACACCCCTAATTTTTCATCTAGTAGTGTTAAAGGAGCCATTTAAGGTAGAAGCTTGGGTATTCTGGTGCAGGTGTTTTGAGGAGCAAGCAAAATTAAAACTTTTTACTCTAAATAGGACTGAAACAGACTGTGCAGCTGTAGCAACTATGCTGATTAAGGCTCCTACTTTATTATCTAAATGCAGTATTTTTGAATTGTACTACCTTTGTACTGAGGCAGGAAAGGAATTTTTGTTGTTTGGGGGAGCAAACCAACGGTACCATAGTTACTAAAGTGGTTGAAAGGGGATATTGTACAAGATCTGCTAAGTAGAGCTGAAGCACTTAATGCTTCTTTCTAGTACCTTCAGTCGGACTCTTGAACTGGTTGCTGTTGTGTGTATTCAGCATCACACGCTTACCTGTACCGTAAATTCTCTGTACCTCATGCTATAGTTTTTTTGCCTTTATTGATGTTATTAATGGGGAGTAATAGGCACTTGCTCTGGTGAAAGGGCACTCTAGTTTCTTAAAAACACAGGTGAACTAGTGATGTTAGACTAATGGAGTGGTGAAACTTGGTAATTGATAGTAAAATAGTTTGATTCCGAGGTCCTGTGGAAGTTAAAAGGTTCTTGGCAGGCAGAGCTTCAAAGTTAAGTGCCTATTGGATGTTCTTCCTAAAGGTACATTCTGAATGTATGTTCTGGAGTGGAAGTTGAGGAATCCATTCAGTGCAGGTAGCTCGGTGTGCAGCTGCAGTGGGAGCTGCGGGATGAGCTCTGGCTGGGAAACTTGAGACAAGAGACCATGAACTGCTGACATTTGCATGACAAGGGGCACGAAGTGGGCAGCACCAGCCAGGTGACCCTGTGCTCAGGACACCAGGAGCCGAGGACTGGGGAGGTCTTCGTGCAAAAGGGTTAAAAGCCCAGGGGTTCCTTGGTTTGGGGTCCCTCCTCAGTGGCAGCAGTTCGAGCTCTGTGTGTGTGTGTTATTGTGCCATGAATAAATCACATTACAGAATGAGACATCTGAATCTGCTCTGGGAAACCTGGCATCAAACTGGTAAGGAGACCTGGTGTGTAGGGAGTCAAGGGGGGACCTGTCAGCTCACTGGAACCGCCCGCTGTGAAGGGGCCCCAGCAGTGCAAGTCTCTGGCCTTGGGAGTGTGACTGCCCGAGTCTCAGGAATGGTCAGACTGGAAAGTTTCCTTAACTGAGGAATTGCTAGAGGTGTATTAAAAGTGAGATTTGTGTGCTTCAATATGGCATGTGCACAACTCCTGAGTCTAGATGTGTTTTGAGTGAGTAAACTTCAGATAACTGAAAATACAGTATGGGATGTGGAGCAAATGTTATGCACATAAGTCTTAGAGTTAGAATCTAAACCTGTTTCAAGGTAGTACCTGCAGTAAACCCTTTTCATTTATAAATGTAGAGTCACATTCCCTAATGTAATTGAACAATCACTAGGGGGTGGTGTGAACACAGCAATACAAATACAAGGAAGACTGACATAGCAGTTACTCATAGAATAGGCTGAAAGGAGGTCAAATTATCACCTGCCAAAGAAACCAACTCCTTTGAAAATATGCATTAAAAATAATTGTTTTGAAGCTGAGGCTTTAAGTCATGTTCTTGTTTCACTCGTTTTGATTTCAATGGAAACAATCAGTTTCAATGAAGACCATACAGTTAGTGTTTTCCAAATGTTTGCTACTTAAAAGCTGTAGAGTGTGCACAAATTCTAGTTGCTCTCTTCAGAAACCTCCGTATCTTAGTTTTCTGCAATCAACAAAGGATCTATAAATAAGTGCTGGCATGGAGGTATGTGTTTTGTGCTGTCTTGATGCTCTGAGTTTACATAGTAAAAGGTACTGTTCAGGGGAATCTACCTCAAGAAGCAGAAATAAATTCTGGAGTATTAAGGGTTCCTTTCATCAGTTTTGTAATGTCTTGCATTCTGACAGGTTTGTTTTTGTGGTACAGTAAATTTCCAAAGCAGATTGACTGAAATAGATATTGCTGGGTGCCATAATTTCGTATTGGATGCCCCATTTTGATTGAAGATTGACACCAGAAACCATGTAGTGAAGCTATAAAACAGCTTACTCTTCTTGCATGGTTAGGTTATAGCCACATACCCATAAACTGTACTCTGGTCTTGCAATATGAAGCAGTAAGCGCAAAAAATGGGGAAGGGGTCAAAATGACATAGATTGAGAGTTAACTGATCAAATCACTTCAGTCTATTGGAGTTTTTCCATATTCTGCAACACTGTGTGTTGATGTGGCTGTTCTTTCCTCCTATCCTTCTACCTGGAAAAGAGCAAGCAACTGAATAGCTGTCATCTGAAATCTTGGTGCTCCAGCAGTTGGGAGTTGTGGGCAGCTCTTCACAGGAGTTTTTGTTCTGCCTTTATGCACTACGGTCTAAGCAGTGTGTAGCAGTGTTCTGTAATTCAGGGGTTTAATGCAGACATCATGCTGTGCAGACTCCAGGTTAATCCCCTTTCCTGTGGGAGGTAAAACAATTAAGTTGAACTGGAATCTGCACTTCTTTCCCTACTGTGTCCTGAAGGAACCCTTTTATTTCCTGCTGATCTTGGCACATCCCATCATCTATAGGTAGTAGTTTTGTCACTGTTGCCTATTTTCAGACTTTGGCCTGGCCCTTGCATTTCAATATCTGAAGTATTTTATCTATTTGGCGACCAGTCTGGAGTCCAGATTAGATTATGAAGGCATTTTGGAGACTAACTTCTAAATTAATCTGGTGGTGAGCAATCTCAAAGTGATATACATGGAAAGACTTTTATTAACCATCATTTGAAATGACTAGGACTTGTTTGAGTTACGTGCACAGAAAATACTTGGGGGTTTCTGTAGGATGGACTTAAAATTATATAGCCAGTCCAGTAAAAGTAAATTAAATCTTTCTGGGAAACACTTGGAAAGCTGTGCAGAAGCCTTAAAATGAAACTATAACATAGTTCAACTTCATCCTGAGGTTCCCTTCCAATGTTCAGTGAGATAGATACAACTCATCCAGGTAATCGTGGCTCCTGTCTGAAGGACATTGCAGTCCTGAAGATGAAAGACAAACTACCACATATCAAAGAAAGATTTAGCGGAGTCTGTTGGGAGGAGCCGAGATTAGTGTCATGGCTTCACAGAAAAAGATAAAGATGAAAGATGGTAAAATTCAGAATCACCTGTGCAAGATGAGGTTATTTTGTCTAGGGACTGACTTGTAACAGGTTTGAGAACAAATATTGAGGAGAAGAAATGAAGCTAATATCGTCAGTGGCTTGAAATACATGAGGCATCGTATGCTATGAGAAGACCACTGTACTGATAGTCAAAAAGGGTGATGTGGGTTCTTTCCAGTGATAAAAATGTGTCATTTAAGGACTAAAGTATTTAGGTCACTATCAAATCGGTTCACAACAGTCAGAAGAAATTAACTTGTTCATGTTATTCTGGTCAGTTGCTATAAAAAATGAATTTTTAATGTCACTGGTTTCCTACACAAAGGAAATAGGACATTGTCCTGTAGCAGCTGTTGCTACTAGATTTGTACAGTAAGTTTGAAATTCCAGTTGTGAATGCTTCCTGCTCACTTGCTTCTATTTGAGCAAAACAAGAATTTTTTGGGGTGGTTATTTTGATAGAGATCAGAAGAGAGAAGTTAATTTTGGGGGTTTGTTTGTTTGTTTGTTTGTTTGTTTACTATGAATGCTGGTAAATTTTCATCTGAGTAGATGAATTCTCAAATATAGATGACAAACATTTCTTTTGTTCATTATGTTCCCAATACTGTAGCAGTAAGACTAAGTTATTTCTATGAACACATTTGTTACAATGCCTCTAAGATGTAAAATGAAAAGTTTTAAATAACCTTTGACAAACCAATGTCAGGAGCAGGTACATGCAGTTAATAGTTTTGTTAACATGCAAGCATGTTAAGGCCTGTGGACACCACCATTTTTAAAGGATTAAATGGAAACTTAGGCTTGTTGCTAACATTTTTTAGCTCTAGTTATGTCTTAAAAATATTCCCTGTGGAATTTTATCCTCATACCAAATTCAGTAAGTTTCTTCATCATTTTAGTCTTTGCTCTCTGTAAAGGCTGTGGCTAATGAAACAGCTGCAAAAGTGGCTAAAAGACAGGTAACTGTATTTTCCAAGAGCTAGCCATTGGCAACCAGTACAACTAATAAAGCTCCATCTTCTTTTTGAGTTACTGCTCTTCATACACAGAGATCTTAAACCAGCTCAAGTAGTGTGCTGAGGCAGAAGGAGGTTCAGAGGAGCTGTGCCTTCCCTTTACCTGGCAGCTATTACACAACCAGCAGAAATGATGTGAATGCAATGCTTCACTGAGGTAGATGATAACAGTTTGTACTTGTGCTCACTGGGTTAAAATGCAGCTTGTTATTTAATGAAGCTGGCCAGACTGCAAACTGACCCCCATTAGGAGGAACATGCTTCACTGCCTTTCATGATGATCCGATTTGATTGTACTGGAGCTGCTACCCTGCTATCATTTTCTGTCAATTTTTGCTAGCCTGTTTGTTAAGCCAGGCATCATTTGTGTTGATTTGATAACAGGTTTCAATCACTGATAATAAAACTTTTCTGTGACAAATGACCTCAGATCCATATCTTTTGCACAGTGTAAGTAGAAAATTGGGACTGACACTTTCCTTTCTCTACGCTTTGTGTCTAGTCTAACAGCCAATGTGAAAATCTTTTTAAAATAAAAGAGGGGGAAAATCTGATTTTCAAAATTTTGGTCAACAATTCTTGCATAGTTTGTTTTACAGTTCTCTTTGTAGTGTGATAGATCCTGCTACAGAGAAGTTAATTTTTTTTTTGGTTGGTTTGTTTGTTTTAAGGCAAGTAGAGGGGTTTTATAAAACATGAGAACTGATGGATTTCATGTTTTAAGTGTTTAATTTAATTGATCAGTTCTGGTTATTGAAGAGAGGTTTATCTAGGCCCGACTTCAGGGCTTTACAAAGGGAAAGAATAACGTAAGGACCTAGGATTGTGAGAAACTGCTTCCTGTTCACACATGAATATTAAACTTTCATGGGTTTTTTCGGGAGTTAATTAAAATGAGAATATATTTTTCCTAGTATTGAATGCCATAGTGCTTGTATAAACAAACACTGAAGGACTGTACTTATGCATAAAACACAGTGACTCTGTGTGACTCTGACTTGTGCTTTTGAAAAAAATAAATCTCCTTTGGATTGTTTTAAAAATACTTTCTTTGGTTCAAGAGCATTATTTGGGCTCCTGGCAATGCTTCACTGGTGGGGTACGTTTGGTGACCTGAATGAAAACCTCAGTGTAGGACTGAAAAATACTTTTACAGAAGTTTTATCATGGTGTACTGCACAGCACAGTCCATGGAGACCCTCCTATGCTGGTTTTGAAGACACCAGGCACTGCTGTGGTTCTGGCAGGATGTCATCAGACCACCTTGCAGTTCCCCATAAGGTTGGAACTTTCCAGTATTACCACTTCACAGAAGAAGCACAGAAGAATAAAGTATGAACATACTTTTTTGAAGTATGTGACAGTTTTAAAAGCACAGAAAGGGATATTGATGGGAGACCTCACTGCAGTTACAACTTCCTGGTGAGAGGCAGAGGAGGGGCAGGCACTGATCTCTGCTCTGTGGTGACCAGTGACAGAACCTAAGGGAATGGCCTGGAGTTCTGTCAGGGGAGGTTTAGGTTGGATTTCAGAAAAAGGTTATTCACCCAGAGGGTACTTGGGCGCTGGAACAGGCTCCCCAGGAAAGTGGTCACAGCACCAAGGCTCATAGAGTTCAAGAAGTGTTTAGATGATATCTCAGGCACATGGTGTGACTCTTGGGGATGGTCCTGTGCAGCGTTAAGGATTGGACTTGATGATCCTTGCGAGTCCCTTCCACCTCAGCATAGTCTGTGATTCTGTGAAAGTGCTTCTGTACAAATAGAATAGACTAAATCAGTTGGAAGGGAACTGCAAGAACCATCTAGTCTAGTTGTCTGACCGATTCAGGACTGACCAGGTTAAAGGATGGTACTAAAGGGTGCTGTCCAAAAGAGTCTTAAAACACTGACAAGCCTGAGGTAGCCAGTTCCAGTGTTTGTCCAGCCTTGGTAAAGAAATGCTTTCTAATGCCCAGTCTAAACTTCTCCTGGTGCAGCTTTGAACCTCCTATTAGTATAACAATAATTCCTGTAGTAGCAGCTTTCTCCCCAGATCAGAAATGAAGCAAATGTGCTGGGGAATTGAACCTTTGTGTCAAGGCAAGGCTTTTGTTAAATGCTGGACCCTCTTTCTTCCCACAAACCAGAGAAGGAACTTCTTTCCATGGAAACAGAGAGAGGCTCAGCGCACAAGATGCAACCAAGTATCAACCAGTCCTGCTCTGCCTTGGTGGTTTTCTGGAGCACAACCTTTAGATCAATAGCTGTACCATCCTTAAAATTCAACCTAGCAACTAGTCCAGGTTTGATGTTTTGACCAGTACTGTCAGCCTGATGCAAAGCCCTTAGGAACAGATTCAGATAGCATAGGAGATGACTTTTCTTCCTTTAAAAACTCTTTGGAGGTGATTAGGGCTAGTTGGCAGTATTTTAACCATTTCTGCTCCAGAAGAACTCATGTGTCAGATTTCTTCAAGACAGATAACGTTTCCAATGGCCTGTGTTAGGGTTTACTTTTGTCATGGTGCTAGACGAGCATAATTTTGTACACTTTTAGTGTCACAACTCAGCTGTACCTATAAGTGGCTGCTTAACTAGAGGCATTCTTTTCTGAGGTTTATGACTTGTTCTGAATGTACAGCAGGCACCTACCAAGTAAACACTGCACAAAGTGCTTTGGAGGTCCACTCTCGAACAGGCACTTCTCAACAGTTACAGCAACACTACAGAGAGACTAGAGCCTCCAGTCCCAAATGCAGCGAACCTTCTGTTGCTTTATGGCTTACTTCTCTGAGTATTTATCATTCCTGTGCTCCTTTTATTCTTTTTTTTTTTTTTTTTTTTTTTTCATTTAAAAATTTTGTTTTGGGTGGGAA